>VDFB02077530.1:0-18880 GCA_007258455.2 Sequoia sempervirens
TTGGGGATGATGCAAGGCATCGATACATTTAAGTCTCTTCCATGTTGACCCAAAAGCTTTTCTCTTTCATTTGTCTTGTGTTTTCCTTTTGGGGATGATGCAAACCATTGATATATTCATGTCTCTTCCATGTTGACCCAAAAGTATTTTTTTTCTTTGTTTTTTCTCTCTTCATGTCATTCTTCTAATTCTATGAGTATTTGGGGAATGATGAAAGTTACATGCTCTATGGAAACATTGTAGAAAAAACATATTGACCTTGAATCCATAGATCCCTTATGTATTTTTGGGGTTAACCCTTTCTCTGCTATTTCATGACACAACTTATTTCGGAAACATATGACTTGGCATAGGGTTTTCTGAGGAAAGCTCTCATGTCTTAGGAAAAACATTTGGCTACTTTAAAGCAATTGCTCACAGTAATGGTGTAGAAACCACTTTAAAGTGGGGGCATACATTGATGGCATATTTTTAAAAAATTTCATGGCATGATTTTTCTTTTTTCTTGTAATGTAACCTCTTCTTGGTGGTGTCATTGGGTTTGATTTCCTCCAAGAGTGTATGATCTACTTTCATGTCATGATGCGAACAAGGCATCCCATGAGTGATGATCTGACACCCTTGAATTTTCCTCTCTTGGAGACATTAGGTGTGATTCTCCCTAAGAGGAAGACCTTTACATGAACAAAGAAAAATCCCCTTTAACAAAAAATTACATACATGGAATACAAAATCATTACATTGTGGTGCCTTATCAAAGTTGTCAGGAGGATAACTTCGATATGGTATGAGAGGATAATATGATTCTCTCATTTGCCACCTCATTGGCATAACTCACCTAGTTGATAGACTGGGGTAATTCCACTACCCCAAAGTGAGTAGTATATGTTATAGAAAAACAACCCCATTCTAAATTGTGTTGGGATGGTTGTGCTTGATCCTTTTATTTTTATTTTTCTTGGCCTTTGATAGGGTGTGATTATGTATCTTTGTTATTGTTTCATACTTAATTTTCTTGAATCTCTACTACAATATGAATTTGGCATGGGGTCATCCTTTCACTAAAGTGGGGGGAAAATGTTAGAAACCAAGATTAGACATGATAACCATAAAATACATTCCACGAGAGAAAAATAGAAAAAGCAGAGCAATTTGCATGAAGATGTGCAAATGAATATTATTCAAGAAATGAGAAATTACAAGAGATGAATTACTTTATAAAATAAATGTATGCATAACCCTAAAGGTTAAACCTAATGTTGACCTAAAATTAGCTCAACTAAATAAAGCTTACTTATTAATTAAGTAAAATAATTATTACCTAAGTAAACTTAATAAAGTGTAATTAAATAATTAATTACACCAACACCCCCCTTAAGTGCAACTTAGGGAGACTAAAAAAGAATGCACCTAATGCTAGGATGAAAGCATGAATGTATGAATGGGTCCCAACTACAAGGCCATGTTAGGTACCCATGTACAAATGAAATGAATGGGAAAGAGGGGAAAACCCAGTGGGACAAAAACCCCCCTCAATGAGATGTCTTGTTGCAAAGAAGCACTGGAAGAACACTAGAATCCTGAATCTAGCAAGCAAGGAAAGATACCTCTATTTACAAGAAACTGTATGAGAGTCACGGAAGGACTCTGGTGGAATCATGATAATGCAACAATAGACCCAATGCCAAGGAACATTGGAAAACTCACAAACTGGAACAACCCTGGAATCTATGAAGCAACAATAGATGAATAAATGATGTCCCCCATAAGAGGGAATGATATGATAAAATAATCTAGAAGCTATGTGTATCTCAATGTCAATGCCAAATTGTGACTAAAACTGATCCATAGGAGTAAGTACCATGAAGATTCTGGAACATTAACCATAAAATGAATGACCCTCAAACTGAGATGTGACCTGATGTGAATTTGATATGATTCAGGATCATTAACCATAGGCTCTCAATCTTATATGTGAACTGATGTGAACCAAAATGTGTCAAGCTATGAGCAAGATGTGGCCAAAATAAACTATATAATCCAGATACAACTCATACGAGTTGTCATCAATATGAAGATGAGATCAAAGCACATGCAATGCAACTACACTCTAATAAAATCATTATGCAAGAATCCCCCATGATGGAACTTTATATAAGTTCATTTATTACAACACCCCATGATTGTAAAAGGAGAACATGCAAAACATGCATAGATTAAAGAGAAAATGTAAACCTAGTGCATGAAAACAAGAAAGAGTGCATGCACAAATCAATGTTCACATCTGCCTCCATGATAAAAAAAATTGACCTCAAATCTATGTAGAGGACTGAATCAACTTTCTAGTACCATTTGAAAGGCAAAAAATAGATAACTGAGGCAAAAGATATGCCCTCCGAAGTGAAAACTACTTCATTTGAGTTCAGGGACCTGAAAAATAAATCTAGAGAAAAATTAGAAAAAAATACCTTCACTACAGGATCGAGCTTAGAATAAGCTTTCCAACAGTATCTTTTTTGTGAAAAAACAACACTGTATGCGAAAGTTATGCTTGATTTTGTGAAAGTACTCCAAAAAGGCCAATAAGGCCTATAGGCAGCCCATGGGGCTAAAAAATTGGCTCCTGGTCGCATGCAAGACTAGGGGGCTAGGATGGAGCCCCTGGTCACCCATGTTACCATGACAGGGGCTGGGATAGCCACCGAGGGCTAGGCGTTGAGCGCTTGGTCCTCCAAAGGACTGTCGGCTGCGTAGAAGGGCTCGTGGGGGCTGAGGGAGGAGTCGGTTGAGTGGCGATGTGGCGGCAGTGGTAGGTAGGTGGCCGCCTGGTGGTGGCTAAGCAATGTATATTTTTTTGAATGGGTAGTCCTCTTTTAAAGCATTTTTAAAATTTTACCTCATAATGCATGTTGGGGAGGCCGTACGACCTCCCTGGAAAAAACAAATTGCCTCTCGGATCAACTGCTCCAAAATTGACCAAACAACAGGCATTCTTAGGGTTTTTGACCACTACAAACATGATGGTGACCTTCGTTTGTTCCCAAAATGCCTTGAAAAATTGGCTACCCCCAAATCTTGCAAAAAAATCATTGAACTTGAAACCCTCACAAATTTGTTCAACGATAACCAAAATCAATGAAACAAAATCCAATCCTGAATTTTTCTAGCACTTTGAATCCAATGGAGATGCCTGATCTGATCCAAAATTCTTCATAAATAAACTCAAGGCATGAAACCCTCGAGGAACCCTAAACATGCTCTACAATTAATTTCTCCAAAAAACTGAGAAGGGGCTGCAAATCAAGGCTCTAATACCATGTTAGAAACCAAGATTAGGCATGCAAACTAGAAAATACCTTGCAGAAGACAAAACAAAAAAAATAGAGCAATTTGGATGAAGATGTGCAAATGAATAATATTCAAGAATTGAGAAATTACAAGAGATGAATCGCTTTATAAAAGCAATGTATGCATAACCCTAAAGGTTAAACCTAATGTTGACCTAAAATCAGCTCAACTAAATAAAGCTTACTTATTAATTAAGTCAACTAATTATTACATAAGTAAACTTAATAAAGTGTAATTAAATAATTAATTACACCAACAAAAAATATAGTAACAAAAAAAGTATCCTTTTTCCTTACTTAATTTGAGAATAATTTTCTTGAATTAACCTAATTTTGCCTAGGTTTAATGTTGTAATGTGTTGTAACACATTCACATTGATCTTGGGCCCCCTTTAATAAAATGTACTTAATTTGTACCCTCTTTTAAGTGTTCTAACACAATTTCACATTTATCTAGGGTCTCATTAATTAGTTGTGGTTAATTAGAGTTAATTAGCCCCTTTAATTCAAATTTAAGCCTTAATTGTGACACCTCTCGAAGATCTATCTCAACACCCATAATTCAAATTACATAACATCTAATTGGGAAAAATAAAGGTCACAGAAATTAGTGCTAGGACCCATTCGCCTTAGGTAGCAAATGGTTCCTCCCTCTACAGGACCCCCTTTTATCAGTATATTTCAAATCGGTTTTTAATGATCTTTCATCCCCTAAAAGCAAGGTCTTGGAAAATATTGCCAAGACCCACTCGCCTTATGTGCAAAATGGGTCCTCCCTTAATAAGGAACCCCTATTTGAATTTCATTTTGGTTGGAATTTAATAATGTTTGTTTCCAGATTCGGTGTCGGCTTGAATTTTTTGAATTTTGGTGTTAATCTCTTGATTTAGTATAAGGGGTTAATTCACATTGTTTCACCTAGAAATTTTAAGTGACTTCATGAGATAAAAATAAAAAGAAAATTATAGAGCATTTTCAAAGGAATTTCAAGGAAGATTATCAAGAGTTTATTGCAGCAATTCAAGATCATTTCATCATGTCAAGGGTTTAATGCATTCATGCATGTTGTTGAGCTAAGAAATTTGATGTAGCATTGAGGATCTATCACAAGCATTGTTCACATCTATTCAAGATCAAGATATACATTCTTCATGGCCACTACATGTTAGATTATAGATTTATGTTCCAAGACATCTTACAATGTATCAACATTACATCATTTCATGTTCATGCTTCAATTACACTATTTCATCATTTGGTTTAATTACCTACAAAGGGTTTCACTTAGGAAAAACCTATTCACTAACAATCAACAAGTTTTTCTTCCCTTGAGTGTGTGTTCATAGATTTATAGGTTGAAGATCAAGTGGAGAAGAAGTTTAGAGCAAAGTTGTCAAAATTGTCAAGTTGCAAGATTGACCTTCAAAGTGCAAGAGCAAAGAATTGAGGCTACAAAATTAAGTGCGGGATTTTTAGGAGCTAACAGTCGAGAATCTGAAAGTGCAGACATCAAGGAAAATAACCTAGATCCCAATTTCAAAATCCCTAACAATACTGAAGGCGAATGATTCCTTTGTGCCCTTGAGATAGGCTTCTTGCAGCAAGCTACACATCTCTTTGAGCTCTGAAAACTCCCCTCATAGTTGCTATAATAGGTAGGGTCAATTTCTAATTGTTATTTATATCTTTTAGCCCTCACAACTACATTAATTGTGGTTATTTTGTGTGGAGAGATTCTAGTGGTTTATCTTGATCTTGATAAGCCCTAATTTCTTCACCATCAGAAATGCAAGCCTGCCACTATCTCTTGTTGTATATGAAGATGAGGGTATCTGCGGGATCATCATGGAAAAAATAGGCCCTTAAGTGGAAAAATAATCAGAAAAATCAGAGTTAGGAAACTTGACATAAAAATTTGAATAAGTTATCTATATTATTTCAAAAATAGGTAAGAATAGAATCTGTAGTAAAGTGAATGTAGTTTCTAAACTACTAGGTTTGTTTAAAAAAGCAGAAATCTGGTGAAATTTGAAATTTCAATCGCGGTAGTACTTAAATTTCAAGGAAAAATAAGAACTAGTGTCTATCTGATACCCTAACCACAATAAAATGATAAAAAAAAATTATAGGGTTTAGATATAAGTAAAGGACTCATGTCCGCGATGTGATGCATATTTTTTGTAATTTTTTTTCCCAAGTAAATAATTAATTATGAATTTTTTATTACAACTTTTTAAAAATAAAAAAGCTTGTATGCGACCACGCCTTGATCAAAAATTCATGGAAATTCAATTTTCTTTTTCAATCCTATAGTATGCGAAGCATAAGATACTGACATATTTTGGATTCAAAAAATGTGATACCGTTTGAAGATATAGATGTTTTTCAACCACTCTATCAGTGGGACTTTAGTCATAATTTGAATAGAAAATGAATAATAATTACTTATTAAATTCAAATTAAAGCATAATTTATATTGGTGGAAATATGAGAATCTCCTTTAAAAACCCTTTTTGTTTCATCAATTTTGGGTCAAAAAAAATTCGTCAGCCACATACCCATCATATTGCCACTTTTGGCCCATCATGATCTTGCACATACCCATGAAATTAAAGCAACTATGAAATTTGTATATCATAGTGCATGATTTTGCAGCAATTCAAATGCTACAAAGGGGAAATTTTTCAGCTAAGTGGTCTTTTTAGTTGTGTAAGTCACATGCAAGGAGGTGAATTGTTAAGGCGCTTTCATGCATTATCTCAGGCATACTCTCAACATGTTATTCATCAAAACATGCTAGAAAGAATTGAAGCAGAAATTGCAACATGGTTTCCATTGGAAAAGAGGCTTTCACATTTTAAATCTTTCCTACACCTAAATTCCTATGATCTTTCTCTCTTTGAAAACAAAACATCACAAAAATGAGCACCATACATTGACTAAATTGGTTGCTAGAGTGGAAAACAAGCTACAAATGTGCAAACTCAAAGCATTAACAAAAGATGAACATCACAATACACTTGTTCCTCAACTTGTTGTCCTTCAAAAGGTAATGCAACATTATAGTTTCATTCTAAATATTAATATTTTCAAAATGTTGGAATTAACATATGAAATTTAATGCTTTACATAAGAATAAGAGAGCGGTAGCTCGGATTTTCTACCATGGCCCTTGCAGCAAGAGAAGGGATAATTTTGTCAACTTCTATCTATTGAATAAATGAGGAGATGTTTGGAATCTATGTAGGTTTCATAAAAGAATATATTGACATCACTATGTTTTCCAACCTACAATTATTTAGTACATTTTTTTTACAATCATATTGATGAAATTAAAACCTAAAATTTAGTCCACCCAAGAGTTGTTATAAATTTTTTAGGTGCCTTTCATTAAATTCTTAATGTCTAAAAAATACAAGATTTTCATTACAACCATAGTGTCTGTGTATAATTGGACATTGGAAAACACTGTATGCTATAAAACCTACAACCTGCATACTCTTGCATAACCTGCTACATGCAACAAACCAATTAGTTAGTCATCCCTCACCTCCATCTAGTTACTTTTATGTATCCCCCACACTGCAACTCCACCCCAAACTCTACAACCTTGAGCATTCAACAAGAATTGAGAAGTGAATCAAAAACCACTATGTTTTCCAACCTGCTACTATTATGTGCATTTTCTATTACAAACATATGGAGATATTCAAATGAAATGCTTACTCAAACCAAGGGTTGTTATAAAGTATGAAGGTGAACTTCAATACATTGTTTTGTTATAGTCTATAGAATAAGAATTGAGAAGTGAGTCACAACCCACTGTATTTTTCAACATGCAACTATTTTGTGATTTTTTTGTTCCAAACATATGAAGATATTGAAATGGAATGTTTCTCAAACTAAGGGTTATAAAATATGAAGGTGAACTTCAATACATTCTTAGTGTATGTTGGTGTAATTAAATATCTTGTACCTTATCTAGGTCATAATTACACCTTAGTTAAGTTTAGGGACCACATAGGAGGTTGTTGGGAGAATCTCACTTTTGGTGGACTTGACATGTCATCACCTCATCATTTCCACCTTTTGTGGACACATCATGTGATTATCTCTCCATCTTTGGTGGAGTGATAAGTTTTACTAGTTGTCTCATGTCATAAGATTCTGACACTTGTCATAATCTTATTCCCTTCTATGTTCTCACCTTGGCTATTTAACCAAGGGGTCTCTCTCATTTGTAATCAATCATAATCATTATCATATTAATGACATTGAATACAGTTTATTCTTGTCATAATTTCTCTCTCTTTCTTGTGCTTTCCATTTGGTCCATAGATCTTGGGTGGCATCCATAGCCAATTCTAACATGGTATCAGAGCGTGTTTGGAGCCATTGGAGAGTCTTGATAGAAGATTTCCCGGTCCACGAGGAGGAGTTCGTTGAGGTGGCTCTTTTTGTTTTGCAGGTTCACATCAGCTTTACTAGTGCAATGCATTTCACCATTTATTAAATGGGAAGGTTCAGGAATGTCGATTTTGCCTTTTGTTTCATCAAATCGGGAATACGAGGCCAAATCTATGAGGGTTTAAAATTTGAGAAGAGTGGTTGCGGATCAAAGAGATGGCTACAAATTTTTGTAGGAGCATTTGCAGTTAAATCCATTGCCATCACATCGAGAGGGGCCAGAAACCCTAAAGATTATTTGTCAAATCAAGAAAATCCGGCACTTTACCTAGAACTTGAGAAGAAAAATCTCTCCTCCTTTGGCTGTAGTCGAAAGGTTTTATTTGAGAAAAATTTTTGAAATTTTAGAAAAATTTTTAATTTATATTACATTAAAATTTCATTGAAAAAAATTTCAATTTGAAAATAATAAAAAAAATTTATAGTCCGCAGACTGCAGTCCACAGACTTGTATTGTATGCCCGCAGAGGTACAGGAACGCGACGCCACGTGGCTCACCGCAGTATCTCCCTGCCCTGCGAATCCACCCAACCACCGGCGGTGAAACTTCACCAGCGCATCCACAAAATTCCGACGCCGGCAGTACCAAAAATTTTGGCCAAACTCCGCAGGAAAAGAATATTCTTAGATACCGGCAACGAGATTCCGAGAATATTCACTCAGTCAAATCACAGGGGTGATGTCGGATTGAACGTCAATTTTAAACCTTTGACTGGGAATATTCTATACGGTGTATTCTTTCCTGACGGCCAGGAGGACATCAATTTTTAATCAATCAGGTGCTGACGGTGTCAGCACCACATGTAATGACGTCAGGTTTTGAAATTTTTTGCCCCCTTCACCGTTGGGCCTTTTGATTTTTCAATCAAACTTCAAACGCTCATAACTTGCTCATTTTGAGTCCTTTTTTCGAGCAATTTTTTTTGATTTGGGCTAGAATTTCATGCTCTATGCACTGGTGCAGTCAGTTTTTGGTTTTGGTGCTTGGTTTTTCCAGAATTTTCAGATTCTCACAGGTGTTGCTGCTTCGTCCTCGTTTTGAGAACTTCGGGAGCTCATAACTTGCTCCTACGGTAACATTTTTGAGTGAATTTTTTTTTGAAAGTGCATGATTTTTCCTGTACTTCTCAGTGGTATGATCAGATTGATCTCATCTTGTACCAAAAATTGTATTTGATACTATGGCCTATTTTGGCATTTGTAAGCACTAAGATCAAGTCTAGCTTGCTGTTTTTGGCATCTAGCAACTGTAAACGCACTAAATATAAAGTGCCAAATCAGATATTGTTTGGGGGGTTGCTTGATTGAGTGATTTAGGGGGGGTCTCTTGGTGCATTGCTTTGATCTGTTTGCTTTGCTCTTTCATTCTCATGGATCATTCTAAGGTTCCTTTGCTCACATCATATAATTATTCAACATGGCATCAAAATTCATGGAATATACTAATGACAGAAGGTCACTCTCTATATGTTGAAAATAAGGTACCTCAACCTACAGATGATGAGAAAAAGTTGAAATGGATGATCAAACATGCCAAAGCTCTTGGGTGTCTTCGTAGACTAGTTTCTCAAGATTTGTTGTTTCAGATTGAATCATGTACAAATTCTCATGAAGCTTGGGAAAAATTGAAAACATTGTATGGTACAAAAGATGAAGTAAGAGGCTATCAAATTGATAATGATTTGATGAATCTTGATCCTAAGAACTTTGACAACATCCAAGACTACATCACTAAGGGTAATGATCTAAAAGAGCAATGTAAAGCATGTGGAATTGATAAGAAGGACATCCAGTTGGTGTACAATACAATGAACAAGCTTGGTCCTGATTATGCTTCTTTTGTTTCTAGCTTTCATACTCATATATTGACTATGGGGTCTGCATATACTACACCTTCATTTGCATCATTTTCTGAGATGTTGATACATGAGCAACAAAAGCTTATCTCAATGGGTCTCATCAAGACTTCTAAATCTCGGGCATTGTTGGTTAATCAAGTGAAAGAATCAGAATCCGATAAGAAACAGAAGAAAGCAAAGAATAATCAACATTCAGAT
The DNA here is from genome assembly GCA_007258455.2 of Sequoia sempervirens. NCBI lineage: Eukaryota > Viridiplantae > Streptophyta > Pinopsida > Cupressales > Cupressaceae > Sequoia > Sequoia sempervirens. The sequence goes on from VDFB02077530.1 coordinate 9,872, forward strand.
CAAGTAAAGGATAATCCACATTCAGATCAGAAAGAAAAATGTTGTAAAGGAGGGTATCACAGAAGGAAGACCTTTTTGTACATGTGCCAGAAGGATGGACATGAAGAACACTAATATTACAAGAAAGGATATTGATGGTTGAAAAATCTTCTCAAAAGATGCAAATTGATTTGCCTTCTAAATTCTGAATCTTCTTCTCCTTCTACTTCAAAACATTCTAAAAGGACAAGGTCGAGCATATATATCCAGGATATAAAGGACAAGCTCTTTGTGCTCATTCAAGTCCAGGATCAGGAAGATGGCTTCTAGATTCAGGAGCATCACATCATATGGCATCTTCACAAACTATCTTCTCTTCATTTTAGCCTTGTTCTATGTCTCCTATATTGATGGGAAATAATACATACATGAGTGTAATATGGAAGGGATCTATTAGCATTGGGGAGAACACTTTTCAGGATGTCTTGTGTGTTCCTCATTTGACGAACAATCTACTTTCCATTTATCAGATTACACATGGTGGAGATGGGAGAACTGTGGAGTTCACTCCTGATTCTATTATCATTCATGACTTGGAGACTAGAGATGTCATTACTACTGGGGTGGTTGATCATTCATCTCGGTTGTATTCCTTTGCACAGTTTGCTTCTGATGATCTTGTTCCTTGATGGTAGTCATGTGATTCCTAGGAGACATTTGGCTTTTGAACTTGGGCATTTCATCGGATCGATTGCTTGAGCCATGCGCTTCATCTCCTCCATCTTACATTTGTGCTTGATGATCTTGTGTTGCTTTCTGATTTTGAAAACCTGAGTGATTCAGTGCAGCAGGATCCTGATTGTCTTTCAGATATGGCTACTTTGGATGGCTTCCTAACAAGTATTTCAGACTTGTTTGTGGAGTCACATCTTTCTGATTTGGAGGACACTCTTGATAGCATCCATCTTCTCTTTGATGAAGATGAACCTTCTTCAGTTGTTGTGAGGGAACACTTTGACCCTCTTGTCCATTCTCTACATGATCATTCTTCACAGATTGGCGTGAGTGTGGATTCTTTTGGACAACATTTGGAGGAGGCTTCTTTGTCTTCAAAGGGGATATCTTTGTCTTTGGATAGTGCTCTACATTCATCTCTACTAGATGTTGGGTTTTCCTCTTCAACAGTGTGGCCTAGAACACCTGATTGGAGTGGTTTAGCTTTCTGCATCGACATGGAGACACTTGGGCATGCTTCAGAGACAACATCATTGCACATCATACATCTTGACATCCTGCATACATCCTTGGTTTGTTTCTTCCTAAGGGGAGCGTTGTTCGGCGATTGGATCATCTTCAGCATTCAATGTCAAGCTTCTACCATTCTTGCAGGAGACTCAACATTGAGGGGGGGCTACCTTGCTTCTCTTCTACTTCTCTCTTATGGGGGGGTCTTTTTCCTCACATGGGGTTTTTACCTTCTCATTTTTCATTGAGAGAATTTCTATTTTGTATTTCATCTCTCTTTTGAGGGGGAGTTTTGTCCCATGAGGTTTTCTCCCTTTCCTCGTTTGTGAGAGATTGCATTGATTGCATTGTTTGTACATGGGTACCTAACATGGCCTAGTAGCCGGGACCCATACCCATTTTAATTTTGTACTTTTTCTCCTAAGTTGCACTTAAAGGGGGTGTTGGTGTATTGTCATCTTGTACCTTGTCCTAGGTCCTTGTTGCATAGTTAAGTTATAGGGACCACATAGGAGTTGTTGGAGGAATCTCACTTTTGGTGGACTTGACATGTCATTACCTCATCATTTCCACCTTTTGTGGACACATCATGTGATTATCTCTCCATCTTTGGTAGAGTGATAAGTCTTACTAGTTGTCTCATGTCATAAGATTTTGACACTTGTCATAATCTTATGCCCTTCTATGTTCTCACCTTGGCTATATAACCAAGGGGTCTTTATCATTGTAATCAATAATAATCAGCATATCATATTAATGACATTTAGATCTGGGTTTATTTCATTATATTCTCTCTTCAGCTAGGGTCCATAGATCTTGGGGCATCCATAGACAATTCTAATGAATTGTACATAATAGAAATTGCTCATTGTAGCAAGCCATTTTACTGTCATACAAATTATTTTTGTTTTTTCATTTGTCAAACATCCAAAGATACCATCGAATGTACCATACTTGATTAGAATGTGTATATTCTTGGAGGTGTATATGATCTTCCATAGTGGGATAGGGAATTCAAGATCTAAATCTTAATAAAGCAAGAAAAACCATAAACCTAGGTACCTAAAACCATGGATCATAATGAGCCTAACATATCCTCCATATTCCATCTCATACCTCAACATATTTTTGAATTTCTCCTTTCCAACTACTTTAACAATCATGTAAAATCCATTATCATGTGTCTCATAAGTAGATTCCTAGAGCTCTTAAACACCATCCAAGGCACCATTGAAACTTATACCCAACTCATGTCACCCTACATGTCATCCTTTTCCTCCATTGAATAGGGAAACCAAAATGTCTTCCATGTTCAACCAACACCCATCCATCCCATTTCACCAAAGGAACACAAAAAGTTAGCCTCAAAGGAATACAATACTCAATGCAAAATATTATTTCACAAAATGCTAGTCCTAGTCTTCTAGTTCCACCCACTTTCACCTCATCCATCCAATGTTTATCCACCTCATCCATTTCATGTTGTTCCACCTTCATATCACCTATATCAATTCAACCATGTCACTCATTTGACATCATTGATCCAAAGCACGAAATCATAGATCCCCCTTTATGTGAAGATCAAATTACTCCCTCTCATGATCCCAGTCCATCGCATGATTCTATTCCATGTCACATGACACATACCATCTCATGATCCAAGTCTCTCAACTCCATACCATAATCCTAGTCCATAAATTCATTCAATAAATATTTCCATCCATTTAGTAAATTCAAGACACCCAATATATAAGCATTTCCCTCACATCACATGATAATCATAATATTTCACAAGATCCCATTCATGAATCACAAACATATAAGCTTGGTTCATCCACCTTTCTAAAAGATAATTTTCTCCTACAATACAACACACCTTCATGAGCAAGGTTTACTTGAACACCCTAATATTAAAAAAAATCTAAATTCTTATGGAATTGGCTACATACCTCCTTCTCAAGATGTTGGTAGCTCTTTCAAACCCAAAAGGCTTCATTTTAAATCAATATGTCCACCTCCTCCATCATCTTTACCATCTATTGTTAGACCCTATCAATCAATCCTTCCATCCATCTTGGGCCCATATGTTCCTAATGCATATCCTTACGTTCCCTTTCAAGAACAACAAAGGCACATACCCTTGTGTTGTGTTATGGAGACCAATTAGACTTGAATAAAATATTCAACATTATCTTATTAACTAATTTGCTGCATGAAATAAATATTTTTCCGCACTTGTATTTAAAATATTAGTTATAAACAATTATTAAATGTTGGAAATGATCAGTTACAATATTTAATTAAAGACAACTACAAATAATTATTGGTAGCCGCCCAGAGAAAAATGTTTTATTGGATGCATGAGTCAAAACCAATGGTCATACTTCATTTGTAATTAATGGGACATGTGTGAGAAAATATTCCAATTCTCAGATCAGAGTTTGGTGGGAAGCAGGTCATGAAAAATATTAATAGAAAATTATAGAGTAAAGACTAGAAAAACGCAAGAGAAGCTACGGTTACCCATAGCCATGGTTGTGTAAAACCAACAAGTAAAAAACATGATGAAAAATGTTGCTGCAAGTTGTAGATGTTGTTTCATGTCTTTGCATGTCATTGTAAAGGTTTTTTATGATATTTTGATATAGATTGGACCCTCTATTGGTGGATGTAACCTGGATTTGGGTGAACCACATTAAATCTTTGTGTTGTCTTCTTGCTATTTATTTTTTGGGGTTTTATAAATCTATTGTACTTTCATATTTTTCTGCATTTAATTAATAATTTATTGCCTCCAATCCCTAAAAAGTGGTATAAAATTGGTTTTTGTTCATTTATCCTCTATAGGAAGGCCTCGTAGTTGAGTGGGAGTCTCTCGGTTGAGTGGGAGTAATGGCAGATGAGGGTAAGTTGAAGGTAGAAAAATTTGATGGGCATAACTATCAGTTATGGAAGATGCATATGGAGGACTATATCTATCAGAAGGATTTATGGCTGCCATTGGAAGGGAAAGTCAAGAAACCATCAACAATTTGTGATGAGGACTAGGATATTCTGGATAGAAAGGCACTTGGTAGTATTCGTTTATTCCTGGAACAGTTGGTGACGTTTAACATTTCAATAACAAAGACAATGATAGATTTTATGAAAATTGTAGAGAAGTTATATGAAAACCCTTCTACTTAAAATAAGGCATTTCTTGTGAAGCATTTATTTAATAGGAAAATGGTAGAAGGTGGGTCAGTTGTTGATCATTTAAATGAGTTTAATATGGTTACCAGTCAATTGAATTTTGTTAATGTAAAATTTGATGAAGAAGTTAGGGCTCTTTCAATTTTGTGTTCTTTTCCTGAAAGTTGGAATAGCTTGGTAATGTTGGTTAGTAATTCTATTTCTAGTTTAAATACACTAAAACTTGGTGATGTTGTTGGTGTTATTTTGGGCAAGGAAATTCATAGGAAAAGCTCAACTGGTTCAACCATATTAGGTAGTGTTTTGAATGCAGAAAGTAGGGGCAGAACAAAGGAGAGAGGAAATAATTTTAAAGGTCGTGGGAAGTCACGAGGAAAATCAAAGGACAAAAGGTACCAATCCATAGAAAAGAAGGATTGCTAGTACTATGGTAAGCCGGGTCATTTAAAGAAAGATTGTTGGTCTCAAAAAAATAAAGGAGACAAAAAGGAAGGAAATAAAGAGGAAAATGTGGTAAGTAATAAACTTAATGGGGATAATTTGATTCTTTCCCTTGATAATGTTGATGAGTCTTGGGAGTCAGACTTAGGGGCTTCATTTCATGCTATGCCCCATGGAATTTATTTTATTGATTATGTCCAAGGGGATTCTGGGACAATTTATTTGGGAGATAACAAACCTTGTTAGATTGTTGGAAAGGGAAGAATCAAGATTAATTTGTATAATGGGAATCATTGGATACTACATGAGGTAAGGCACATTCCAAAGCTAAGCAAAAATTTAATTTCAATAGGGGAACTAGATGAAGAAGGTTGTGTTGTTACATTTAGTGATAAAAAATGGAAGGTTACAAAAACTACCTTGGTGGTAGCAAAAGGCGTGAAAGTAGGTAGCTTATATCTTTGTACAGGTGATATTGTTCCTTCTACTTTAGTTGTTGTAGAGAAAAATCAATGTTCAGGAACAATTTTTGTAGTTTAGCATGCAGAAAATTAAACACTTTTTGTGGGCTCTAAACCAACATTGTGGCATAATAGACTTGGGCATATGAGTGCAAAAGGTATGAAAGTACTTCATTCAAGGAATGTTTTACCAGGTCTAAAATATTTTAATATCGATTTCTATAAAAGTTGTGTGTATGGAAAACAAAAGAGGAGAGTTTTCTCAAGGATGGGAAGCAAAAGAAAGATGAGAAATTGGAGCTTGTGCATAGAGATGTATGGAGACCAGCTCATGTATCTTCTCTCGGTGACTCATGGTATTGTGTTACATTCATAGATGATGAAACTAGGAAGGTTTGGATTTATTTTCTTAGGCATAAATTTGATGTATTTGAAACTTTTAAAAAATGGAGAAGCTTGGTTGAGAATGAGACAGGTAAAATTTAAAATGTCTAAGATCTAATAATGGTGGTGAGTATTGCAGAAAATATTTTGAATATTACAATTCCTCTCATGGAATTCTTAGGAAAAAAATGGTTCCAATGACCACAAGAAAATGGAGTGACTGAGTGCATGAATAGACCAATAATGGAGTGTGCATAGACTATGAGATTGCATGTTGGGTTGCATTTAAACATGTCGGTAGAGGCTATAAACATTGTTGTTTATTTAATTAATAGAGGTACTTCTAATCCTTTGAGTTGTGGTATTCCAGAGGAAGCATGGATAGGTAAGAAGGTGGGTTATTCTTTTCTCACAACCTTCAATTGTGAAGCATGTGCACATGTAGATTCAGAAAATAGAACCAAGCTTGATGCAAAGTCAAAGAAATGTATATTTGTTGGTGTAAGAGAGGGGGACCGACCTGTCAAGGCTCTAGGTCATGGAGAGCCAAGAGAGGAGAGCTGGCCTAACTTACCTCACTTTATCTGATGTTTTTGGGATGGGGATCAAGAATGAGGAGCACTATAGAGTGCTTATGTCACTCTACAAACCCAAAAATATGGTTGGTGCTAGATGAGCTGGTTTGTGGACTCAATACTGCACCTCATAAAACTCTCTATCCAAGGATGAAAGCGTGGGTCTGGGACTATATCATGGCTCGTTGGCATCTCTCAAGTGCTTAGGCATCCATACAGCTGAAAAATGTAAAATGTAGTAAAAAGGACCATAAATTGACTAAACAGTCTAGTTGACTAATCTTAATGAAATAAATAGAATGATCAAATATGAAAGATAAGTCCAAAAATGATAAAGTAAATAGATAAACACAAGGGTGATGAATGTTAACTCACTGAAATTCCCATTCGCTAATGAACTCCATGCACCCGTTCAGCTACACATAAGCAAGAGGTAAAATTGTTGGGGCTATATAGGGGTTTGCCTCAGTCAAACCCCCGATTCGTGTTTCCACCTCTATGGACAACCAAAAAAGCAACATAATAGGAAAATATGATAAAGAAGATAGAAGGAAATGTATTGAACATTTCAAAAGATACAATCTACTCTATCAAATCACAAAAGAGAGGAATGAAGCATTACCACCTCCACCCAAAGGCTCTCAATGAAAATGAAGGGAGAATGCAAGCAATGAGCTTGGAAAAGTTACAACAACCATGACAGTGATGAAGGGAGGTTTCACAAGAATCCAAGCTCACAACTTCTATGGTGGCCTGACATGTACAAAAGCGAAGTTCATGGAGTTACAGACTGTTGCAATGCTCAAGTGGAGTGCTAGAATGCTGAAGAGATTGAATGAGAATTTCTTGAGAGATGGAATGAGAATGAAAAGAGTTGAAGTCATAGAGAATAGACTAGATTTGAAGGCCAAAGGGAGCCATTTCATGTCAATTTGGTTGCATAGAGGCATTACAAACCATCCCCAATGAGGAGTGTAATGTCCCTATGGACTTAGAGGTAGGAATTCGTTAGGGACATCAGCATGCCACACAAAAATCTGCATGCCACACTTTCGTCCTATGCAAAAAGTCCCCCGTCGACACACAAAACACATGCCAAGTGGATGGAAGGAAGGTGAGTGATGTGGAATTTTTCCTTTGAATTTTATTTTCTAAGGTGAGGGTATGTGAAAGGGGAATATACACAAGGGGTGCAAATTCACTTCTACAAATTTAGCCCCCACTTTAGCAAGCATGAATATCGATGAGTGTGTTGGAAACACAAGGGAAGACAATTGAGAGGGGGGCGGTGAATCTGTTGTCACTGAAATTGTAATTATTAAACTTATTCTTAGATCTAATAAATAAAAATGAAAGCATAAACCATCACCACATCAGAAACACACATAACACCAAGATTTTTTTACATGGAAACCATATTAGGGGAAAAACCATTGTGGGGATTAGGCCACAAGATTATACCATGTTAAAAGTATAAAGAAAATGGGGAATGCACATGCATTTAGGCACACTGCCTAGGGAACACTACTCAATACAAAAGGCTTACTACCCAAAGGAAGACACACTATCTTACAAAAACATTCAGATTACATCCACAAGATTTTGAACTAAGAAAATAACATCTGCTAATGCCTGATTACAATTTCGATTAAGCACATAAACATCGACTCACTCTTCTTCACACTCCACTTCTTCCTTCAAAATATTAAAACATTATTCATACAAAACAATCGCACATATCTCACACATCTAATTTCAAATCCAGTATAAACAATTTCTCATATATATCCGCAATGAAGAATAACATCATCAACATGTCAGCTTTAACAAAATATAAAATGAGTACAAACTATCAGCTCAAAACAATAAACAATTTACAATGACAGCCAACCAATGTCAGCCACAACATAGCAAAGACCCAAAACAACATCCTTGAACATGAAACACCTTAAGCAATTATTCCTTAACGGTCCACAACATGCTACAATTACCTTGTCGACCATGAACATGAAAAACATGAACATGAAAAACATGAACATGCAAAAGAAAATCACCAATTGCAAGCACAACAATCAATTCGGACGTACAACATAGATAAAGCATGATCTAGAAACATCTAAAAGAATAATGAATCCCCATAGAAGAATTCATAGCAAATCAACTTACTAGAATCACATTATCATCTTTCAGGAACACCAATTGAAGCAACAAAACAACTATTAGAACATAGATACTCATAAATCAATCAAATCTTCATGCAGATCTTTGAAACTTAACGTGGATAAACTAGATATACTAAAAAAAAAACCTTTAATCCACAACCTCTTATCATCAACATATTGAGCTAGCCAACAGACTGAACTTCATTGCATCACTGACAACTTGCAACTTATTTTATTATAATTTTCTCAATATCCTTGACATATACAACCTTTAGGGCATTAATGCCAATAGTGTTGACATCAATGACAACTACATATCAGAAACATCCAACAATCCCCCCCTTTGGAATTGATGGAAAAACATGATGTGAAAAACACCATCAACACAACTTTCTCTTAGCACTTACTCCCCCTTAGATTCTGACTCTTTTCTCCTCAACTCTTTCACAGTTTTTCACATGACTCTTCTCCCCCTTTGCATCAATGACAAAGATACACATTATTTTTTTCCACACAATCTCTTAACCACATTTTTGAACATCTGACTACTCCCCTTAGGTAGCAACCACC
>VDFB02077531.1:0-31061 GCA_007258455.2 Sequoia sempervirens
CTGGAGAGGTAGTGCATATAGCAACTTGTACATAAAAATAGAAGGTGATAAATTATTGATTGTTGTTTTCTATATATTGATGGCATTATCATTGATGAAAATAATGATGATATGTGTAAGAAGTTTAAAAATGTAATGCAAAGAGTTTGAAATGTCAATGCTTGGTGAATTATATTTCTTTCTTGGTTTACAGATTTCCTAATCAGACAAAGGAATACTCATTTCTCATAACAAGTATATAAAGTAAATGTTAAGTAAGTTTAATATGGAAAAATGTAAATGAGTAAGTACACCTATGGTTACCAGATGTAAGAGAGTAAGGATCATGAATCTACTCAAATAGATCAGACCTTGTATAGATCCATTAGTGGTAGTTTATTGTATGTGATTGCATCTAGACCGAATATACCTATGGAAACTCATGTCAAATCAATGAAAAGTATATTCAAATATTTGGAGGATACAATAGATTTTGGTTTATGATATCCCAAGAGTGGAAATTTCACTCTGGTTATATACACAATGTAGATTGGGAAGAAGTATAGGTGACTTGAAGAGCACAAGTGGTGAAGCTTTCTTTATTGGTGACAGTCTTATATCATGGTTAAGAAAGAAACAAGATTTGGTTTCTTTATCTATTACATAAGTATAATACATTGTAGCAACTTCATGTTGCATCTAGGTATTATGGATGAAATAAAACTTGAAGGAGATGAAGATTGAGTTTGATATTTACCTATTTCCATTCTTTGTTAATATACCAGTTCTATAAACATTCCAAAGAATCTGGTAATGCACTTAAGGACAAAGCATATTGTAATCAAGTACCATTTTTTGAGGGAGAAGGTTACCAAAAAGGAGGTGAAGTTGGAGTATGTTGAAAAAAAGGAGCAAGTAGTAGAAATTTTCACAAAACCACTTTTTAAGGAGAAATTTGAGTTTCTTTGGAAGAAGCTGGATTTTTTGCTCCCTCTTCTTGAATCATGAGGAAGTACAGGTTAATGAGGATATTTTCCTCGTTATCACAAGAAGGCTTGGTGGTCTTGCATAACATTTCAAATGCAGTGCGGTATGGTATAGGTTTAGGGGGAGTTGCAAAATGTTTTCAGAAGTAGTGTGGTATGGACTTAGGGGAGTCTATCTAGGAAATAGGCTTTTGAGTTATGTAGAGTACCAAAAATGCAAAGGGACTATATTGAACTTTGCAATTGATGTCAAAGGGGGAGAAATGAAACTCAAAATGAGGTGGTTTCTAATCTAGACATAGATTTGTCTTCATATGTGGCCAACGTTTTTCTATTTTCCATCAATAAAAAATGGGGAGATTATTGAACAAAGTTTGTCATTGATGTCAAAGGATTTTATTGTTGTCAAAGGTGTGAGCACTGATGTCAAGGAAGATCTTTAGGAGGTCAGTGAGAATTAAATGTAACTGTACTATCATATCATTTTGAGTTGATGCAGAAGTATACATTGTTATCTATATTGATAAAATAAGTTGAGTATTGTTTGTAGTACCATACTACATCTATTCATGTTGAAAAAAGTTATCTGGAAGTCTGAAGTAGAATGTTTCAAGATAATTACTCAAGGAAGAGAAATTTCTCTAGCAATACAATTATGTTCAATATTCCTTCTTAAAGGTGAGTTTGGCTCTATGGTTTGAATGGAGAGTATTCCTACATATGTTCTATCATATTCTATAGTTTTTGAAAGTTTTGTTCAATATGCCAAAATTTTGATGTGATAGAAGACTCTCTGTGTTTGTCTATCAACCAGTTTGTGTAAATAGGAACTATACGGTAATGGCTAGTAGTGTGTAGTATTCAAAGTTAGCACGTGGTGTTAAAATAGTTATAGGTTAAGGTTTCTATGGAAGCACACAACATTATGTTCTTTTGGTGACAACAAATTTGATTTAGGACTGGCCTGTTACACATTTCATGTAATTTGAATTTAGGTCCACCTTATGTCATCTCGATTAATTGCAAATCCCTAGATGACATGGATTAGTGTTAATGTAATATCTTGTATATAATAATCCTACATTTATGCAGATGCATAATGTGAAATATAATTGAAGAGAAGTTGGTGAGTGAATATACAAGGAGATGGTTCTATGAGCTAGTGTTATTCAATGTGAGTTGCATCTCAATTGTGCACCATCATCAAAAGATCATAAAGAGTGTGAAAGAGTGTTTGAATAAATTTCATACTTTTTGTAAGCTATGTAATCAACATTGAAGGTCCACAAACTTTATCAAATTGTAATTCTATAGGATAGTTAGTGTTCTACTCATAGATCTGGTGCTTACATCTTTGTATTGGAGATTTGTGTCTCCTGTAGGTAGGTGCCTGTAGATACAATTGGGGATTGGTGTATCTAGTAGGTTGGTGCCTACTTCATATTGTAAATTCCCTTTAAATTATATTCTTGCTTTGTGAGGCTAAATTTGGATGGTAGATCCAAGCAACTATTCTCATTGTGGCTTTTCCCATCTTGGTTTTCCATTATATCTTGTGTTCCCTTCAAAGTAGCATAATAATAACCCTATAAAAATTGCATACTCCACCCAATATATAAAAATCAAACAAGAGTTCATACAAAGGTTTTAAAAAATCATTTACTAACATGCAAGAGGGATGATACCTAGAAGCTCATGGTACAACTTCTAATGTCATAGTCCAAGATGGGTCTCTAATGAGGTTGGAATATCCTCTTATTGTTTGTCATTGCTTTACATTACTTGTCATAGTTGATCACCCAACTTAGACATTGAATTTTGTTTCAATTATCAATTCAAAGATGCTTTATGATGTCTCAAACTATTATAATGCTAGTCGATATTTCAATGTAATCCCACTCTTACATGTTCTTATGTGTCATAGAATTTTTCATAGAAAACCTTACATCTTACAATGCCATAAGATTATCTTACCAATCATAATGACAATTAGATTTTAAAAGGTTTTTTACAATTGACAACATATAAAAAGCCTTTAATTCAAAGTAAAAATTTAAAAGATAAAATCAACAATACAAAATAACTTTGATAGAAAATTTCTTTATCAACCTCCTAACTAATTTTATTCTCTACCATTTCATATCCCACATTCTAAAATATTTTCTTTGTAATCTTTACATTTATAACAAGTGTCACATAGTGGAAGTACTTGCTCTTTTAGTTTTGTAATTAATTGCAATTGTAATCGTAAATGTAATTAGAATTATAATTCTAATAAATTTACTATATTTTAATTAATTATAAAATTATAAAATTATAATTACAATTTAATTTGTATAATTATAATTGTAATAATTTGAAGGTAATTATAAGCTTAATTTTTAATTATAATTATTTATAAATTTATAAATAAATTATAATTAATTTTAATCTTAGTCTTAATTTTGATTCTAATTAATCTTGTATGTTAATTAAAATTATTTTTCAAAACACACAAAATAAAAAGTTAGATAAAAATCTAGATTCTATTACGTTTAATGATATTTTAGTCAAAATATTATTCTATACATATTAATTTAATATATTGATATAATATATAATCTAATATAATGATTAGAGCTATGAACCAGTGAGGCCACATTCGGGGGACCTCATCCCCGCCATTTCGAACCGCCACCACCACCATATCCACCACCATATCCACTGTCACCTGCCACCATATCCATTGCCGTTGTCACCATATCCACGGCTGCCGCTTTCTCCATGCGGCATTCCCACTCTCGACCATGGTATAGAGAGATCACTTTATTTATAATATTATAAATAAAAAATTAGAGAATTATATTAAAAATATGTAGAAAAACTTAAAAATTCATCATTTGTAAAAATCCATCTATAATACTTTTAATTTTGAAACATTTTAAAATTATAAATCTTGCAATCTCTACTCCACAAAAAACAAATATTTATTGAATATAAAAAGTAATAATTTATTTATTATTTTTTAAAAATTATTAATAATTAATTAAACAAAACTGATTATAATAATATTACCTAACCTACAAGTAGTAATAAATCTTTTATTTAATAAAATCAAATTATTTGGATCTTATCAGAAAGAGCGCTAATTATGTTTATGTTAATTGTTTTTTATATAATGAAAGGCTTGAATTAATACTCTGTTCCTTTTATATTCATGACTTTTTAAAAATGAGCTGTATCCTCGTAATATCGAATAATGAAAAGTTGAGCACACCACAATAGAAAGATTTGTTCAAGAAGAAATCAGATCTGAGGATATTATTGAGCTACTTTTGATGGTCTTTTATTCTGCTGGACATCTGTGTTTCTGTTTACTTTTGAACTTCTTTCTTATAAAATGGGATCTTGCTTTTCTATTAATCAAATAATTACTTATAAAAGTACAGTCCACCAGTAATATATCCTTTCCTGGTGGGTATGTCAATCCTTTGAGATGTTCTTAACGCATTAGTAAATTAAATAATCTTTAAATCGCGTTAGGAGATCAATCAAAATTTATCAAGATTCTCCTACACATGAATTTTATCATTGGGTGGAAAACAAGTGGCAGTCCATCCACACCAGAGCAAGCACACAAGAGAACCACTATCATCCCACTATCACCAAACTCATAAATACTGAAACAGTAGCACACAACACCACCAATTGCTTCCCTACACTAAAATACAATTTCTAGCCACCGTATTTTCAAGTTGGTGGTGGATGGTGAAATTAGTCATATCATATTATCTGATATCTTCACTTAGACCTTTTTTGAGATACGGATAACAATGCAAAGCCCCGTCAGAAACGAGATCAGATACAATGTGAATCGTTATATATACCTGTCTCCACTTTACTCTTCTCATCTCACATCTAATCTCATCTTATCGACTGAGAATTTGTCCTTCAGAGCTCTGCTTTGAACAACAAGGAAATTCAATGGAGGAGACAAGGCCAAGATGTAGTGTGCAGCTCAAGTTAGATGTTGTTGGAGCAAGAAATATTGGTCTTCACCCTCGCTGCAAAGGTAGTTTGTTTGTTCGATATTATCTAAACAAGAGCATAGCAGTGAATACGAAGGAGGTTGAGGGTTCCACAGAGCCCCACTGGGGAGAAACATTCTGCTTGGAATGTGGGGGAAAAGGAATGGATGAAATGTTATCTGCATTAATAAAGGAATCAGGTTCAGTTGTATTTGAATTGAGGTGGAGAAGAAAAAGAGAAATATTTGGAGGATCAAAGAGCAAAGTTTTGGGAAGGGTTGAAGTTCCGTGGAAGGAGTTGTTGTCATCGCCCACTCTTTCCTTAAGCAACTGGTTTCCAATGGGGAAAGATGATCTGCTTACTCCTGCTTTGCAGATTGCAGTGTCGGTAACAGTTGCAACAGAAGCAGATCGACAGAAAACATGGCGTGGAAGTAGCAAATGCAGGGAGGAAAACAGAAGTGTGAGCAGGCGTTTAAGACGTTTGGAACGAGATGAGTGCGGATGTGGAGGAGAGGTGTGTAGGGCTGATTACGAGGGTCACATGTTCGGTCAAGTTTAAAGGAAACCAGGTTGGTAATTGCCAAGTCCAAAGCTGTGGTTTTTCTTCTCTTTCAGCGGAACGCAAGGAAACGGTTTCCACGGCATTTAAACGGTGCCGGCCCAATTTTGCATAGCCCACTAACATGAGCTGGAATGTTGAACAAAGGTGGGCGTGTACTTCTCCAGAGTAGGAAGAGCTCAAATTCTGGCGTTCTGTCAACCTGACAGTTGTTAATGGCGGGCGATGGTGGCCAATGGGTATCAGCATTGTGGATGCACTTTTAGAAATGAGGATGTTGTGGAAATAACTTGTACATAGTTTGGGTCCCTAAGATGGCGCATTCATATATAATGGGATGGTGCATAGGTACCAGTATTTACAAATATATAAAACAATGATGGATGTATATTAATTATTATTTATGATGGATGTATAGTTGTAAAGGAGAAATCGATATATTTATTTTATTGAATTTTTTAAAATATAATAATATATTGATGTATATTTTAATATTAAATTTAGTTAATGATTTTTATTTTTTATATATATTTTTTTATAGATTTATAATTTATTAGTCATTTATCCATCTTCATTTGTACTTATTTTTACACATTGAATCCATCTATTTTATCATTAAGGTTCATTTCATGTTACTTAGGATCAATTTTGTTCCATGAGGGACTTGTATAGTGACTATCAAGTGCTAATACCTATGTAGGATTGCGTAAAAAAGAACTAGTAGTTTGTATCCAGGGATGTTATAGGTAGAGAAGGAACTTACAAATTGTGTTGTATAAGGATTAAACTCTAACAAAGTTAAAATAAGGAGTAGTGGTAAATTTTTAATGGATAGAGGTTACTAAAGGAGGAAAAAAATTAGGCCTAGTGAGAATCCCAAGGATAGATTTCATAGAGAAAGAAGAGCTACAATAGGTCTAGGTGAAGATCTAAAAGAAAAAGAAGAGACATTACAAAATTATTGATGGTAGGTAGTCAGATGTGTTGAAGGGTTGTACAAAGGGCATTATTAAGTAATGAAAGCGAACATAGTTTGGTAGAACCATTGAACCATAAGTTAGTTGGTTATAATTGCCAAACTTTAAGGTAGCTTGATAGAGAACCAAACCTAAGCTAGCTAGACATTATCATTGAACTTGTATGTAGTTTGGGCACTTAAGATGGCATATTACAATCTATCTTCAAAGCCTAGGTGTAGGTGTGATAGGATGGTGCATAAGTACCAATATTTATAATTTAGGTGCCTTAATTTTTTATTAATTTATTACAATCAATTACAAGGCCATAGCTTAAGAAAGAAAAAAATATGTACTAAAATAGAAACTAAAATCTTATGGAAAACTTGAGCAAGGGAGAAAAGAAATCAAGAGAATAAATTCACATAAAAAATAAAAAAAACCATGCCATTATTTTTTCCTTTACAACATAAGAATCATATGTCCTTTATAGGATATTTAGGCTACAATTTCTTGGATAACACTTCAAACCAATCAATACTATAATCTTCCTCATTAACATTAAAAGATGTTAGAGATGCAAAAGGAGACTATTTTATCTAGTCTAATAAAAATTCACTAGGACCACATTCTCTAGCATAAGTTAAACCTAATTTCACCAAAGTCTTCCCTAACTTGAAAGCCTAAGGAATGAGAATTTGAACCTCTTCCAATTTTGATCACTCCATTTAAAATTTTGAAGAGGATACATTTAATATTTTTTTACAAAAAGAATAGACACTAGGGGGATCAAAGTTTTTATATTATTGCTAAGAGAAGCTTGAAGCAAATACTTACTATTCAAATTTTCATGTTCTTTATTTGTTTCAATTTTCAACCCTTTTCACTTAGTTGTGGTACTACTACCATCCTCCGTAGTGAGTGAATTTTTCTCTTCATTTAGAAGGAGATACCATAGAAGATTGTTCCTAGAAAGAAAAATATTTAGAAATAGAATTAGCTTTGAGATTCTAAAGAAGACTTGGGAGATGAATAATTTGAATCTATAGAAGAATTTAGAACTAGTTGGTTAACAAATCAATTTCCTACACAAAATCCCCTCTAACAAAGAGGATATATACAAGCATATGATTTTGAGACACTATAAGTTATAGTGGTGTGACCCACCTATAAAAAATTATGGCAGGAAAATAAAACATTTTTATAGATCAATCCTTATTTCCATACAATCTTCAACCTTGAACAAAAAATATTTAGGTAAACCTTTCAATATATCAATTTCTACTTGTATGTGAGTAGTTATATGTAATGAAATAACTTGCACAAAATAAGAATATAATATAAAATATTCCACAAATACTTGATAATAACAGAGAATAACAAGCCACTTCAATTGAGAAAATCTACAAATATCTCTAATGACAACATAGTTCATATTTTGATGATCCTATAACTCTTATATCTACTTAATTATGCCCTAGCTACCACGTAGGCTGAATTAGACACTTAAATATAACACCTAGAATTACTTTTAAAATATCTAAATTTAATACTACAGTAATGATCATATAACTTAATTAAGGTTTAAGATAGTTGTAGACACCTAAAAAGGTCACCTTCACTTATATAATTGATTTCATCCCATCACATCACCTAGGTCTTAATTTTATCTAATAATCACCTAATCTATTCATCCATAACCTAGTATATACATATCATCATCTTGTCACCTAGGACACACATTATCACCTAGCACCTAATAATTAATTAAATAATCCCTAAGTTATTTAATTTATTTATTTAAATTTGGCTAACATTATTCATCCATTTAATAAATTAATTATCCATTAACTATTATTTATCAACTATTCATTTAATTATCCATATTTATCGATTTAATTAATAATTATCTACACATTATCAATTAATAAATTAAGTTAATATTAATTTCCATCATATGTGCATAAATAATCCAATTAATTAATTGTTAAATTAATTAAATCCACATCATCTACTCAATCCTTAGTCTAATTAGCTCACTTAAATTCACTCTCAGTACCACTCATCAATAAAATCCACTTAAAGTATTAATGTAATAGTCAAATCCCCTTGAGAGAAACCAATCATGGATGCCAACAGTCGAATGCTAGAGGATTCCAACGGTCAGAACCAGAAGGGAGGCGCTTCTAGTGTTTTGATCAACTCTACACCCTTGGGCTCAACTCAACAGAGAAAGTAGGGATGCTTTCGTCCTGAGGAGAACTGCAACGTTAAAAAGGATGAATGAGACAGTTAGAAGACTCAAGTTGGGAAGACCCCTGAACAAAATGACTTTGGCTCTGGTCAAATCGACGGCACCTGCGACACACAGGGCTTTCAGAAAGGAGATCACTTGGGCGCAATCGTCAATGGGAGAAAATGTGTAGAGAAGGGCATTAAGTTTCCTGAGAGGATGGAATGCGAAGCAGGACACACATTAGCAGGGCAACGTACTGTGGAGACTTTTCCAGAAGGGGGTTTGGGGAACTCATTGAATCATTCCTCAAACAAATCAATTATAGTGGAACTAAATGAAGAGCTAGAAAAAGAGGTGGTTTTTAATGAAAGAATGTTCTCTGGTCTAGGTCTGATAGGTAAATTCAGGGGTTTGTGGCCAAACCTGTTTGATCTTCACTAATGGATTTCTACTTATTGGAAGCCAATTCTGGTGGGGTATGTACAAATCTACCAAATGTCAAAAGGTTTCTTTATTGTTGTCTTTGAAAAAGAACTGGATAAAAATAAAGTCTTATGTGATTATCATTGGGAATGGGATGAAAAAAATACTTTGATACTCATACCATGGCATCTTTCCTTTAACCCTTCTAGTGAAATATTTGAAAGGGTGCCTATTTGGGTGAGGCTTCCTAATCTTCCTCTCCAGTGTTGGTTTGAGTCTTGCCTAGAGGCTGTGGGGAATACACTAGGAAGCTTTTTAATGGTGGATGAGGGTTCTTCAAATCTTTTACATTCAACTTATGCCCAAATCTTGGTTGAAATGGATGTGTCCAAGGTGCCCCCAGAAGTGATTTAGCTTAAAACCTCGAAGTGTTTTTGGGTGCAACCTTTGGATTATGAAGGGGTTCCCTTTAGATGCAGGGCTTGCTATCAAACTGGGCATGTGGTGGTATAATGTGTTAAAAACAAGAAAAAGAAAAGATCTTCCTCATAGTGGAAAAATGTGAATCCCCAACATTATACAGTGGAGAAGAAAGGGGAGGAACAATAGGTTCCTATGTTGGAAAAAAGTGATGAAGTTGGTCAAAGCAATGGGGTTCAATATCAAGAAAGGTCGATGCATGAGAATCAAACAAAAAAAGAGAACCAACAATGTATGAATGTTGTTGTGAATCAGGGAGTAAGATTGGTAAATCAAGCAAAGCTATTTTTAATGACATCAATAAGGAGATAACTATGAAGAATGGAACTGAAACGCCTAAATATAGGGAGAAAGGCGGGCTAGTTATCAAGAGAAAGATGTGGGGTTGCGGTTGGAGAAAAATCAAGGGCAATGTGCAAGTAGCAAAGGGGGAGGAGATTGGATGTGCTCCCAAGACGAATCTTTGGATTGGCAGCAAAAAGCATCAAGGCTGGAGAAGGGCTGGAAAATTATACAGGGGAAGAATGCAAAGGAATCGAAGAAAGAGTTTGCAATGGTTCTCCAATCGCAGATGAAAGGTCGACCAAATAATGCCCCATAAAGTTGATTAGTCAACAGATCCTTATTGGTTGGGGGTTGAATTTTGGCTTTTCTTTGCTAAGTAGCATATCAGTGGGTGTATGCTGACATGATTTTGGAGGATTATGTTCTATAAGTCTTCTTCTTCATTATTTTTTTGTGGTAGGTTTAGTGGGTTTTTGTAGGCTTTATTTGGTTTGGGTGGGATTTACTTGGTTATTGTATTGTGTTCAACATTCTAATCCTTTTCTTTCTTATTAATAGAATCATCTCTATTACCGACCAAAAAAAAATTCAAATCCTCCTTATTCTTTCATGCACTCAATTAACTCCATGTAGGCAGTTGACTAATTAATCAAATTTTTTAACTACCTAGTCACATTGAGTTGAAAATTTATAATTATTTTAACTAAAAATTATAATAATGTGCTTGAATCACTTATGCATGTCACATATCCTAATCAATCACCCAAATCATTGATTCGATGTAAACCTCTAGATTCAATCCAAACCATTCATCAAATCTTTTGCAAATCTATAAATCAATCATCAAACCAATCCATAGCTAGCTAACTAATCAATCAATCAAATAATAAAGAATTCTTTTAT
The DNA here is from genome assembly GCA_007258455.2 of Sequoia sempervirens. NCBI lineage: Eukaryota > Viridiplantae > Streptophyta > Pinopsida > Cupressales > Cupressaceae > Sequoia > Sequoia sempervirens. Next base: position 10,818 of record VDFB02077531.1, read on the forward strand.
ACATTCAAGTCGTATCACTCTCATATCTGAGAAATTATAATGTTATTTCTGGTGAATTGAACAATCCATATATCAAGTCATTGAAGCATATCTAATCTCAATGGAGCCACATGAGGCTTTGTAGTGGTAATACTACTTATTATTTACTTTGATATATTATTCTCATGCTCTATTATAAGTTATTTTTGAATGTGAAATAGGTACCTTCATTATTGTCCTTATTTTATAAATTTCACATTTTTTTAGCATGCACATTTTGGCACACTTGACGGGACCTGCATCTCAAAATTAACAAATTTGTTTGAGAATTATGTATTTTAATAAGTCTAGGTATAAAATAATGCTTTTAATCTAAGTAATGAGACATTTATTCTAACAAACAACATATTTTATTTGAGAAATGACACATTTGATTTGAGAAATCACATATATTTGATCCGAGAAACAATTTATTTGATCTAAGGACCATTACATTTGATCTAAGAGATGGTGCATTTGATCTAATTTATTTTTTGAGAGGTCTAAGTGTAGAATGGTGCTTTTCATTAAACAATGATGCTTTTGATTTACAAAGTGGTATTTTTGATCTACATAATGGTACTTTTAATATGAAGAATTATGCTTTTGATTAGTATTTTGTAACTTTTGATTAATTATCAATTTTACAAGATTAATACTTTCTGTTTGTAGGTCCTTTGAATTTAGATATAGGTTGGTAATTCTAATTTTGCATTTGATTAATGAATTAACACATTTGATAGGTATAAGTTCACATCTAAGAATTATTTTACAACTTTTGATCATTATTGATGTTATCTTGATCCATATCACTGTGCTTTTGATTTGTATAATTGTTCTTTTATTTTTAGTATTGGAATTGGCTTATTTGGTAACCTTTGTGGCCTTGGGAAATCAAGTCAATTGGTGTAGCTTTTATATTGTTTTTTGAAGGATTTTTCTTAGACTAGTGACATCATTTGGTGCAAGATGCTTGCCAAATATTTCTTCTCACTAGAGTAGTTACACATTTAATTTCATAAGGGTTATTTAAACTTGGTTTTCATGGTTTCTTATGCTAGTTAGTGTGTATGATCTTTGTTTGTTCTTTGTGTGAGCTTGGAGATAAAAATGCCCTCTATTCTACTTTTTTGTGCTTAACCCAAGGTTGAGATTTTGGTTGCACATACTCTCCCCTTGTACTTCATACAAGCCTAGGGACAAAAAGCACTAACATTAATATTTTCCTTTAGGAAGCCTACTTACGGATTTCATCACCCAAAGGGATCACATAAACACCATTTGTTGATGGGGTATATAAAGGGGAGAGTGAAAGTTGTACTTAAAGAGGGAGTCATAATTGTGTTTGGCTAAGCCTCAAGACTCTCTATCCATTGATAATTGTAGGTGAATAGACTAGGAGAGACCCTCCTAGTATCAAGCATTTGCAGATGGGTCCTTAATTCTTGTTAACATAGGGTTGTTAACATGCTTGGCATTTATTCTTGTGTAAGACCATTAAAATCCACTCAACCTTCACACCTTGAAAACTCATTAGCAATTGTGTTTGTTGTTTGATCTCTTTCCAAAAACAAAGCATCCAAAAATCATCCATTGTACATAATTACTCTTTTGAGCTATAGTTGTGCATATTTGACTAGCATAATTGCACCCTTGATCCATCCTTCTACATATCTAACTATCATAATGATTATTTTGATCTATTTCCTACACATTTTCTTGATAGAATTATGTTATTGAGTTATTTTCCTACACATTTGAGCTATTTTTCTACACTTCTAATTAATTATTTGGTACTTGTGATCAATTATTTGGTACTCTTGATCAATAATTTGGTATTTTTGATCAATACGTTAGCGCTTTTGATCAACACTTTGGAACTTTCAATTAATTCTTGAGATTCCAAGCCAATGTAAAATCAATCAATACTTTTATGCTTTTGTCCATTACTTTGGCACATTTTGTTAATCCCTAAGATTCCAAACCATTAAAAAATCAACATTTTAAAATTTGGTATATGTAGATCTAGAACTGACCTGAAACATTCTAGCTATGTCCATTACCGAATATATCATAAAAGTTTTGATTCAAACTGTATCTCCTATCCATCAAAATCCCATCTCATATTTTGGACTTTAGTACTATTATCCTTGAGAAGACTTGGACACCAATCTTTCAAGAACTTGTGTTTATCCATAATAAGCATATCCCTTATCATCCATTCACCTTACCTCCAAGGTAAAAATATTATTAGTCTAATATAGAGATATTTTATATTGTATCTCTAGCTTGCCTCTTTGTTTGAAAAATTTCATATTTCAATTAGGGTGTTAAGTTAGCTTATATCACTAGTGTATAAACCAAGTTAGTGTTGGAAGTTTAGAGATATTGGAAGCCTAAGTTGTTTGCGAGTTGCTTGGGTGTTGTCATTGATGTCAAACCCTTCTATAAAGAGAGTGTTGGAATGATAATGGTATTGATGATGTGTCTAGATTTGTTGTATTGGTGTCAACACATTGTGCTGGTGGTGTCATTGATGTCCTACTTCAATATAGTTGCTGAGATTGTTGGCCTGACTTGTGTTTGAGATATCATTGTAGATGAAAAGTGTTGCATGGTGTAGATGTTTTATATGAGTTGTAGAGGTGTTAGTAATTTCTTGTTAATGAAGTTGGTTCACTTGGTTTCCAAGTGCTTTTGAGAAAACTTGAATAAAAGTGTGTTTAGTGTGAAAGAGTGGTGTTCAGTTTTTTGCTTTGCATTTCTTCATGGTTGAAAATTTTCCCATGTGGTTTGGATGTGATGATCAAATTTCTTCAAAGCTTTTATATCTATAGTTTTAGGTTCTAGATTTTTTTTCATTGGAAGATGTGTTTGATACTATTTTTGTCTCATGAAATAGACTATCTAGGAGAAATGAGATTGCTCCACATTTCTCTACAATAAAACTTTTGGTGTTGCAAATCTATGAAAAAAATTATAATGAGTGTATCTACCTTTCCTTGAAGTTTCAGGTATTGATTTGTTTCAAAAATTTGTATGGTGTCTTCCATGTCTATGCTAGTATGTTTGGTTGCACAAAATGAAGGTGTTCTTGAGTTTCAGCTATTTAAATAGTAGCTATGCAAAATATTTTGATGATGTTGGAATATTTTGAGATGTTGTATAGATGTTTTGGAGTGTTGTTGAGTGGTCCATGAGATTTTTTTGGGCCTAGAGAGGTGTGTTTGGAGTCACTTGTTGGTTTTAGTGCATGTTTGGATGACTTGGCATGGTAACATTGATTATGGAGGATAATTGTTATTTAAGTAAGTTGTGAGAAGTGTGTTAGTGTAGATTTAGGTCCCGGTTAAGTAGTGGAATGGTTTGGCTTCAATTATTTATATTTTGGAAGTGTTTGGTGTTCACCTATTTAATACTATATGATTTCAAGGTGTATATATTCCTTAAGGCTGACCTAATTGAGATTGTTTCAAGTCGCAAGGGGTACAAATGCAAGGAGAATTTTTGTGTGGATTTTGTGCAAAATGTATGATTTGAAAGATGAAAATGTGGCCAAATGTATGATTATCTAAGTGCGAGCCCTAATTCCTATGAATTCCTAATGTAGTGAGTAAAAGGTCGCTACATTTCTATCTGTTTGATGAGTTGTTTGTGCTTCAATGGAATTGTACCTTTGATATATGAGAGATGTATTGTTAGTAGTTCAAATTGGTAGTGAACCACCCTTCCATTCTTCTTTCTTCAATATAGTGAGTCCTTTGGTAGTGAGCCACCACTACTGAGCCTTTCTTTCTCTTTCTCAGAACTGAGGCTTATTGTATTCAATGTTGCAATTCATATATTTGAGAGCTAATCCTCATCATGGGTTTTCCCTTCTTGGGTTTTTTCACATAAATCTAGTTTTTCTTATGTGTTTGAAGTGCTTGCATTACTTCTTTACATGTTTACATTATATTAATTTACATGATAAGGGTTTAATGGTGGATAAGGGTTTAATAGATAATGCAAATCTAAATGTTAATGAGGGTTTTTGATGTTTTAAAATTATACAATTGATTCACATCCCTCTTATATGTCATGTGCATCTAATAATTGGTATCAAAGCAAGGTTCATTGGAAGAAGCTTAATCACTTCAGGTATATCTAGATGACACACAAGAAGAAAGCTCCCTTGTTTGATGGGATAAATTATGCATTTTAGCAGACCAAGATGGAAGGTTTTCTTATTTCACTAGGGTTTTGTGTTTGGAAGTCAATTGAAGATGGATATACCATGCCTACTAATGGTTCAACATCTGATGATGATACCGAGGCTTATAAGAATAATAAAAAAGAAAGGAATGCTCTTTTGAGTGGTCTTATTGATTCAAAACTTGTGAATCTTATGAGCTACAAATATGCTAAAGAAATTTGGAAGAAGTTGGAAAGTTTTTATGAAGGAGATGATACAGTCAAGTAAGAAAAGATGCAGAATTTGAAGACTAAGTTTAAAAACCTAAGGATGTCAGAGGATGATGATATTGTAGGCTACATGCATAGAGTGGATGAAGTTATCAATTCCATCAATGGCCTTGGTGGAAATCTACCAGAAGATGAGGTGGTAAAGAATGTATTAAGAGATCTTCCTAAATCTTATAGTCATAAAGTTCTTACTATTGAAGAAGTTCATAATTTAGATCATTATTCCAAAGATTGGTTTTTTGGTGCTTTAACTAATTTTGAATTGAGAGAGTTTGGTCAAAATGATTCAAATAAAGAGACTACTTTTAGGGTTAGCAAAAAAGAGAAGGATGATGGATCAAATCTAGATGAGCTTGATGAGGTGGAAACAAACTTTGTGAGGAGATTGAAAAAGGGTACTGGAAAATACATAGGTAAGCTACCTTTCATATGTTTCAATTATGGAAATATAGTTCACTATGCATCTAAATTTCCAATCAAAGTTCCTAATGATAAATAAAAGGATAATAAGGGTAAATATATCAAAAAGAGTTATTATGTTGAGAAGGAAAATGGTGTTTCTAATGATGAAGAATCAAATTATATAAATGAAGATAGTGATGAATTCTTGTTCATGGATTTATAATTTGGAACTAACTCTACTAATCTTGAAATATGTATGTAGGAAAGTGCTCCAAAAACAGGTCATAACACTGAAGGAACTATGTTGGCTTCTTTTCATGCTAGAGAGGAGAAGAATTACTAAATTATTGATAGTGGATGCTCAAATCATATGATAGGTTATAAGAGTAATTTTGTTAATCTTGAAAAGTATTATGGTGGTCTTGTTAAGTTTGGTGATGATACATCTCCTAAGATTCATGTAATTTAGGTTCAATTAGCTTTGATGGAAAGCATATTACAAATCATGTTCTTTATGTCAAGGGTCTTCGACATAATCTTCTGAGTGTAGGGGAAATGTGTAGAAAAGGATATAATCTTGTATTTTAGGATTTTGATGATAAATTTTAAAGGTTGGATTCCTTTGGGATGGAGGATGGTTTTTTATTTTTTATACTTGATGAATGTTTTGGTTTAGGATTTTTGTTGATTTTTGGATGGTTTGATGTTGGCTTTTGATTTAAATATTTTTGGAATTGAACGATTGAGCATTTTAAATGGATTGGATTAGTTTTATTTAATAAAATTTTAATTAAATTAAATAATAGAATTCTAGGATAATATTTTAGGGATATGGATTAGATTTCATTTTGGTAATGTGGGATTTAAAAGTGATTGATGTTCAATTAGGGTGGTTAAGGTTTCACTTGGATTTTTGAGACCCTAGCTTCAAAATTTCTTATTTAGATTTGAGGTGTGCATTTTTGTAGAAGTGGAAAAATTAATATTTAGCTAAGATGTATTAGCCAAACAATTTTCCATACTTTCACATGAGGATTGCACTAGTTTATAAATATTTAACAAAATAACTCTACAATACTAGAAGTTTTTTGGAGCCAAAAGGAGGAAGTCACTACTGAGGACACAAACACATTGCATGGATATTTGCATATTATATAGTCATGTATATGAAAAAAATACAAAAATCATTCATAATTCATAAAAAACTAATATTTCTTTCATCTAATATAGATGTGGTTGAGTGCCTTTGAAATTCTTGCAAGTAAAAAAGGAAAGGAAAAATGTTTAGAGATTTTTTGGGATTTTCATTTGAAAAATCCTTTCTTTGGTATTTATACCTTGAAATAGTAGCCAAAATGGATAATAAAAGGAAAAGCATTTTTTTCTCTTAATTTAAGTGCATCTAGAAAGAAATTTCTAATAATAAGAAACAAGAATAATATCACCTATAGATGCTTGTGGAAACTAAAGATAACATGAGAGCTATAAGGAATGTTATATTACTATTGTAGAAAGTTGTTGTTCTTGAGAGAGTTGTGTATGTGATTGAGAATGCAAAGAGAAACCAATAGAGAACCTACAATGAAAAGTTAGATTCAAAAATGAGAAGAGGAGGTAAGAGAAAGTTGTTGACAAGCAACTTAGAATTTTCAATCTATTTTCAATGGCCTAGGAAGGTGACAAGTGAGAAAATTCTTAGGAGTGGTCTCCAAATGAAAAATTACATGGGGAACTAGTGTGACAAATGGATTTCCATATGATGCACTAATTTATTAGAAAAAAATATTCTAAAAAATGATGAGGCACTAGAAAACTATAGAGCTAACAAAAAGGTGATATCAAATAGTGACACACAAGAAATAAGGCCTAAGCACAATGGAAAGGAAAAAAATTAATGCAAGGGTTAAAATGATCCTACAAAAAAAAAGGGAATTGACACCAAATGGACAAAAAGTATAGAGTGGAATTGCAAGGGGATGCAATTTTTGACATTACAATTTGTAAAATAAACGTTGATTTTTTTTTTTAGTACAAATTTTGCATAAATACAAGGACAATAAAATACAACAACTACCCATTTTATTCAAGAAGGCATATTTATTTTTATGGGATCACAAATATACTTAGACTCAGTTGTGAATAGTGTGACCTATTGACCTTAAAGCACTAATCATTTTTTACTCAAAATCACTTTGAGCTACAGGAGGAGAGAATACATGGCCTACCATCCATTTCTAGAATTATGGTGTGAGTAACTTCTTAGAGCTATGAACTTATTGATACACTACGAAAATTGGATTACCAAAAGGTTCTCTAAACTAGGATTGACAAGGATCACTATTGGTTTCCTCTATATACACAAAAGTAAACAATGTTTGAATCCATAAAATAAATATATATATGTCTAATATATTGGTTTGAGAGAGTAACCTAATTTCCTTATTCACTTAGTAAGATATAAAGTTTCTTTCTAGTTTAGGTAAATGAAAGATGCACCATGAAGCCGAGTCTTTCAATTATCCACCCAATTTTTATACCTCTTTAAAACACATGGCTTCTAATTGATAATTGGTGATAAAATCCAATCTAGAACTACCTATAAAATAGTGTCATGTGATTTTTATCTCCAATATTTCCCTAACGTATGAGGATAAATCATACATAAGGCTCATTTTTGTATATGTAAGTGAAATAATCTACTTTTGATCTTCAAGATCACCTTATGTTGTAGAAGAGAGCATGCATCTAGTTTAGAACATGACGAGGCATCACATAAGAAAGAAGATAATATAATAACAAAAATATATACACAAGGTTAATTTCCTTATAAAATAAAATGTGAAGCTAATCTAGTCAAGAAAATAGCCTTGAAAAATAAAACCTACAAAAAAATAGTAATTTGATAAATTTCATCTTGGATAATTTTTTCTATAGGAGAAAGTTAAAAATAAAATATAAAGATAGTGAAGACAAAAAAAATTATGTAAGCAAAAAATAATATCATTTAAAAAATTAAATCAAACTATAAAATAGTGAATAAAATAAAAATAAAAGATTAGATGCCAAACAACTAGCATAGATTCTTAGGAATAGTATATAGATACTATAAAAAATAGAGACTCCTAATGTAGTGATGTAAACACTAGGCCTTTGTTAGATATCCTCAAGAAACGAGTGTAGACATTAAATTCGCCTACAACACAAAAATATCCATACACCTAAAAAATGGAGTGTTAGATTTCTATTGAGTGTCAACAATTCTTGTAAGGAATAAAACCCACAAAATATAGTATTAGATGGTAAAAAAATATCCTAAGAATGTAAACATTAAAATTTCTCACATAGATAGTGATGATTAGATGTATATTATCAAGAATAAAAAATAGAAATGAAAACCTACAAAAAAAGAGACAAAAATCACAAAATAATCCCTACAAACAAAGTTAGATGTTCTTGAAAACCAATGCTTAATGCAAAGTTATTTGATAGTTTAGATGAGTGCCTAAGGTAAATAGAGAGAGAAATTATTGAAGAACTTTCACCAAATAATTGTTGGAACACAACTATATACTTAGAGTGGGGGGTGAATCACTAGATCAAAAAAATTTAAATTTTAGCACATCGTGAAGTAGATAAAATAAACATGCAAAGATTGTATTGAACCATGGATTTTTGGGACTAGGAATGCTTTATCTCTTTTACTCAATTAGGGTCTTTCACTTAATGAAAAGAGATAGATCCCTCACCCAAAATCTAGGGGGTTCAATCAAATTAATATTTGTGTTATGTTGAATGAGCTAAATGAGATGATTTGAATGCAACTATATGAATTAATTGATAGATTATGAATGAAAAATCTAAGAATTATGCTATGTTGGAAAACACATTGTGTAATACAAAATCACCTACAAATGAATGGAAAAATGTAACATAAATGAATCAAAATAAAAGTGTGCACGAAATGGATGAGGACTGGAAATGACTTCTAGAATGTTGCTGATGCTAAATTTTAGGCCTGGTGGGACTCATTCGCTGTTTTGGGCGAATCAGTCCTAGTTCTGCCAAACTGTACCAGAGCTTGTTTCAGACAAAAGGGTACTCAAAAATGTAAAAAATCCAAAAATTGACATTGGGGTGGGACTAATTCATCACCAATGCTGAATGAGTCCACTTTTGAATTTCTATATTTTCAAAGGTGGATTCTGAAGCTTCCGATCTACACTTTGATGCCCTGCAGATGTCTACTTCCAAAACTCTGATTTACGGGTCTGAAAATGGATTTTTGTTGATATTTTGACTTGAGTGACTTTACAACTTGATTTCCAATGATTTCCAAGCTTCCAAGAGTCCTAAATCTGCAAACAAACAAGAAAAAAGAGAGATATGTTGAATGTTAGGGCATGGGGGTTTGCCTTAGTGAAACCCCTTTTAGGTAATTAAACTAAAGTGGTGAAATAAAGTAATGAAACATGAAACAATGGAGATTTTTACCTTGCCATGATAATTTATCTTGAAATTCTGCAGCAATACATGAAGATTCAACACTTGAATGCTTTAGAAAGCTAACTTGATGACTTGTAATGAAGAAACCCTAGCTTGCTTGACTTGGATGAGAGGATAGAAGATGAATTAATGATGAGAGATGTAAGAATGAGTTGTTAGATGTAAAATTAGGATAAAAACACTTATTTATAAACAATTTTTCCTTAGTATCCCAATTATACCTCATCACAGGCCGACATGTAGTGAAATTAAACTTTAAATTTCACTTTTTCCCACTCAAGGATCAAAATGGGGCAAAATAGGGCTCATTCACTACACATGGAAAATGGGTCCCACCTAGATGGGAATGATTCACCATGCATGGCAAATGGGTCCCATAGGGGCCATTTGAACAACTCAGAAGCTAGGGGATAAGGAAATAAGGTTTAAATTGTAACTTTGTCAGGGATTTGATCAATTAAAGCCTCGGGATGCACAATATGGGTCATTAGGGACCTATTAGTGATGATGTAAATGTTAAATAGGGCTTGGGACACACAAATCAATGTGAAAGTGTGATTAAATACACTTTACAACACTAAAATTAGGTTCACGTAGCCTAGAATGGCACTAAAACCAATGTGAATGTGCAAGACACATTACAACACTAGCTTATCATTAAGTTTACATTAAGAACATTATTGATTGATGTAATAATGTTATTAATCACATTTTATATTGTTGAATTAGGGAGAAATAAGTTAATTAAGTCTAAAAAAGTGTGAAAGTCCTTTACAATACGTCATTAAAAGAATGTTATTTGATTTGCAAGGGTCCAAGACCTAGTGTGGACACATAAAATTCCTCACAAAAATAGCCTAAGACCTCATTAAGTCCATTTTATCATGAATTAATCCCATTTCAAGTAAAAGGGTCCTTTTTTCTACTGCACATTTAGCCTCCACTTTAGTGAGAGGATGAACTTGTTTGAAACTCATAGTAAAGTAGCCATTCAAGAGAGATCCTCATGTACAGATGCAAATGAAAAAAATGACAAAGATCAAAGAAGTGGTCAAGCCCCCAAGAACCATGATCCTAAGTCAACCATCAAGATATAAAATAATGCAATGACAAGAATTAAAGAATAGAAAGATGAGGTGAAATAGATGTACTCACTCTGGGCTGACAAAACTTCTTGGTTGTCCACTAGATGAGAAAGGCCAAACTGTATACTCACTTTGGGGCCATGGAACTAGTTGTCTGCGGGGTGAGAAAGCCCAAAAAGTAAGATACATAAGCTAGTTGGTATGCACTCACAAACACAAAGGTGGCTATGGGGAAAAGTCATACCACTAGGTGGGCTTCCCGCTTAACCATATTAAAGTTATACTTGCTAATAACTTTAATAAGGTGCCTCAAAGGAAAATGATTTTTGAGCTCCACGAGGTAAGCCAAAACTTCGTATGCAAGACATTCATAGACAATATTATTGCAAAATAGTGTAAGGAAGAATTTTTTTTTGTTCATGTAATGTCTCATCTTAGGGAACATCATGCCCAATGTTTCCAAGAGAGGATAAGTGATCTCATTCTAGCGAACATTGTTCCTAATGCTTCCAAGAGAGGGAATAGCAAGAAAAAGAAAATCACACAATGAAATGCGAGTGGTGATGTATGCCCCCACTTTAAAGTAGTTACGAGCACCCGTACTAAGATAAATTTCTTTAAAGTAGAAGAGAAAGAGGAGGACATGAGAGCTCACACAGAAATCCATATGTCAAGTCATATGTTTCTGAGAAGCTACATCATGAAGGAGAGAAGTATGTCATATGTGAGCCAACTTAAGGCATGTCATCCACATCCTAGGCTTGCTCTTATGTATTCATGAAAATTTAATGACAAGCCCAAGAAGGAAATTGATGAGACCATAAATTGTCTCATATTTTATCAAAGAAAATCATCTATTTCTTCTTAATGCATTAATGTTAAAGTGAATTTGAGTGATGATTGAAAGTTCTTTAGCTTGTTTAAAGTAGAATATAAAGTAAATATTTGATTTATTTTTAGTAATTAAATTTGATCCAAATTTCCTCTAATATTTCTCCATGAAGTGTTTAAGATGATATAATGCAGATAAATGAGTTATTGAATAACTCATGGGAAGAAGAAGCTTCATAGACACTTGTTGCAGAGAGCTCCAGACACTTGAAGCAGTTAACTCTTGAAAGCTTTACAAGGATTTGAAGAAGTAATGAGAAGATAGAGAAGACTCCCAACACACTCCTACATTCATGCAAAATCATGGATCATCAATTATTCCAAAATTAATGGGATGAGTATTTATTTCATATTGAGTTCAGAGATATCTCACAGTTATTACATTTCATGATTCCTTCTTCCACCAAAGATAACTCAAGTTACCACATCAATAAAATGTTGTTGCATGATTATATCATGTTATTCATGTTAATGATCAATTATTTTGGAAAGAAAAGTGAAGAATAATTCCTTCATTCATGTGGAGAACTGTAGACTTCATAAAAATCAGGCATTCAAAAATAGTCAAAAACACCGTCTCAGTAAAACAACAATATCTCCCTCGTTTCTCAACGAAATTCAAAAATTCAAAATGATCAGGAAACTAGATTTGAAGATATAAAAACCCTTTTGAGAATTTGGCGTGATTTGTAGCTGGCTATGAGAAATAAGTGTTTGAACATGACTAAGACAAAAGTGGTGTAATGGAGGACAACAACTTCAAGTTTCTTAAAGTTTTATAAATGACACCTCAAAAATAGGATCTTGGATCCACATTCTTAGAGGATTGATATAGAATATGAATTCTATAAATAAAATCTAATCATTTTATCAAAAGGAGGGGATTAGAAAGACTTGTTTCAGCCAAAGGAAATAGAATAGATCTAGTTTCATTTACCAACAATGTATTTCCAACTTTCTACAGTTAATTTGAATTCAAGCAAGACTTTTCATTTCCAGCAAGTGTCAAGTAGTTTAGCCTTTTCAATTCTTGAAAGTGTTCCTTAGATTAATTCCCTTTCATGTAAATAGGATTTAAGATTAGTTCCCTTTCATGCAACTTTACTTTCATGCAAATAGGATTTATTTCTGCAAGTAGAATTGACTATCAAGCAAGTTTTCTAATTTCTCTTTTGCATACAACCATAGGCACCGCCTTGGATTGATAAATTAAATGATGAGGATTCAAATGAGCCCATCATTTTTGGTGACATTTCTGAGGATAGGTGTCATTAGGGAAGGGAGCAAATTAGTTTGGCAGCCTTTTAGATTTAGAAGTTCCTCAAGAAAGATTCATCTCTGAAAGCCCCCCCAAAATACCAGCTCTAAAGAGAAATCCCCTTATATATTTCAAAATATCCTTAGTTGGAGGGTCATCACTTCAAATCCTAGCAAAGAATATTTCTTTAAGGAAAGAATTGATGGATTATTGTTTACAAGAGGTGTAGAATACAATGAAGATATCTTGTCTTCATTGCAAAAGATTGCAAGAAAGAGACTTATTTGGAGACCTTCAAAATCCAAGAATGGCTACCCAATCAGATTTATGAAGTCAAAGGAGGGCTTCCCAATCAGAGATTTGAAGAAAAAAGAGTTGTTTCCAGTCATGCATGCAACAGATCAGAAGGAAGGATTGCAAGATATCTCCAACCAGCCCATGTATTTTCTAGAATCAGAAATCATGAAGGAGGTTTCCACTAAAAGGGAAGGTGAAACATTGAGTTTCAAAAAAAAATTCATCTTCTTTTCATTCTCTTCTCTCAGAAAATTGAGTGCATAGAAACATACTTTGAGAAAGGGAAGATATTTTTCAGAACTAGTTAATGGTTTTGTGTAACCTCTCTACATAATTAAGTAGAGTAGGTTAGGGTAGATTTGATTTTTGAAAATAAGTGTTTTGCACACAATATCTCCTCTTCTCAAATGTTGTAAGCATGTAATTTTCTATGCAAGTTGTTGCTCTAAAAACTTGTGGCATATATTTTGGCATTATGGATGACTGGGTAGTGCAAAAAAATAATGATGAAGCAATTTGAGTTGGTAATCAATGTAAAAGATCAGGTTGTAGCTCTCAAAAGTTGAAATTCTTTGCATGCAGCATGGAGAAAGTGTACTTCAACTTATGCATGATGGTTTCATGGAAAACTAAGATTAAATCAAGTATTTACTTTATTATTTTACTCATATTCAACTTAAATTTCTTTCATTTTACTCAATCCACTCAAAAGAAGAAGAAGAAAAACATCTAAAAGCAGTTCTAAAGATTTAAGGAGTAACTTGAACCTATCTAGAGCTATTTTGGAACTATTTTGGGGCTGTTCTGGAGCCCTCAGGAGCTTTCAAGAGCCTTCAAGAGCTTTCAGGAGTACTTCAGGAGCTCTCAGGAACACTTCAGGAGTTTTCAGGAGCTACCCGAAGGAACTACTAAAAAATGATGAATTTATTAAATTTGAAGGCTCATTATGAGTTGTAGAGGGACCTGCAATATTTTAGGTGGCGGGGAAATGATGAGACCATAAATTGTCTCATATTTTATCAAAGAAAATCATCTATTTCTTCTTAATGCATTAATGTTAAAGTGGATTTGAGTGATGATTGAAAGTTCTTTAGCTTGTTTAAAGTAGAATATAAAGTACATGTTTGATTTATTTTTATTAATTAAATGTGATCCAAATTTCCTCTAATATGTCTCCATAAAGTGTTTAAGATGATATACTACAGATAAATGAGTTATTAAATAACTCATGGGAAGAAGAAGTTTCATAGACACTTGCAGCAAAGAGCTCCAGACACTTGAAGTAGTTAGCCCCTGAAAGGTTTAGAAGGCTTTGAAGAAGTAATGAGAAGATAGAGAAGAATCCCAACACACTCCTACATTCATGAAAAATATGGAGCATCAATTATTCAAAAATTAATGGGATGAGTATTTGTTTCATGTTGAGTTCAAAGATATCTCACAGTTATTACATTTCATTATTCCTTCTTCCACCAAAGATAACTCAAGCTACAACATCAATAAAATGTTGTTGCATGATTATAGAATGTTATTCATGTTAATTATCAATGATTTTGGAAAGAAAAGTGAAGAATAATTCCTTCATTCATGTGGAGAATTGAAGACTTTATAAAAATTAGGCATTTAGAAATAGTCAAAAATACAGTCTCAGTAAATCAGCAATATCTCCCTCGTTTCTCAACGAAATTCAAAAATTCAAAGTAATTTGGAAACTAGATTTGAAGATATAATGACCCTTTTGAGAATTAGGGATGATTTTTAGTAGGGAATGAGTAGTAAGCGTCAGAAAATGACTGAGACAAAAGTGGCGTAAAGGAGGACAACAACTTTAAGTTTCTTAAAGTCTTGTAAATGGCCCCTCAGAAATAGGATCTTGGATCCACATTCTTAGTGGATTGATATAGAATATGAATTCTATAAATAAAATGTAATCATTTGATCAAAAGGAGGGGATTAGAAAGGATTGTTTCAGCCTGAGCAAATATAATAGATCTAGTTTCATTTACCAACAATGTATTTCCAACTTCTACATTAAATTTGAATTCAAGCAAGACTTTTCATTTCTAGCAAGTTTCAAGTGGTTTATCCTTTTCAATTCTTGCAAGTGTTCCTTGGATTAGTTCCCTTTCATGAAAATTTCATTTCATGCAAATTTCATTTAAGATTAGTTCCCTTTCATGCAAGTTTACTTTCATGTGAGCACAAATATGATTTATTTCTGCAAGTAGAATTGACTATTAAGCAAGTTTTCTAATTTCTCTCTTGCATACAACCATGGACACCACCTTGGATTGATAAATTAAATGACGAGGATTACAATGACCCCATCAGCAACCACAAGCAGCATAAAGAGGACAAGGCTATCAAACCCCTTGCCCCCACTTAGTGCAGGACAAGAGTGAGCCGAAAGGACTTATGAAATGCATGCTAGAGTGAAAATAAATAGAAATTAGAGGAACTAGATGCACCCACATATGGAAGCATACCAAACTCCTGAAAATGTTGTATTTTACAACTCAAGGAATTACATTCATTAGTGGAGTGATGATGAACTCTATTATAGGTACAAAATGATGTCTTGTCATAACATTTCTTTTGAGTTCTAGGAGGGAGGGTGATCAAGTGATCTTGGAGGAGTCTCGACAAGACACCCTCTTGATCAATGGGAGAAGAGGGTCTTGTAGCTTTTTTCAAGGATAAATCTTGCTTAGTATTGGATGTTATACTTACACAAGACTATTTAGATTACGAGATTTTATTCTCTCCATTATAGGAGGATACAAAATCTAACGAATTCAAATCATGAGTGTTGTGCAAGATGAAATTGACATTAAGCAAAGGTGTAATTATTTGTTCCATGTTTGATGAAGGATGATGTTCAAGACCATTACTTATTAAGGATGATTTAGAAGGGTGTTGTGTCGGGTTTTTGATGTTGGGTGAGGGCTTGGTGATGTCAATCATGTGACAATAGCCGAGAACATGAGTCAGTTGTTGTGTGCTAAGCTCTATAGGGCTGTGGATACCTTGTTCTCGAGCACCACATCCTTTTCCATTATATCATGGTTGTTTAATAAGTTCATAACCTTTTCCATAAAGCTTCTTCATTACATTGGAATCAGGTGATTTTTCATGTTTGTGTTCATCAAGGGGTATTGTGGAGGTTGTGGCCTTGTCTAAAGTGGTTGAGGTAGATGCTTTCAAAAGGTTGTCCAAATTTTGTGTTGACACGATGGTTGGTTGTCCTTGTGGTTTATCTTTCTTTTGTGTGAATATGTATTTGCCCATAAATAAAGGTGTGAATTCTAAGGATCCTGAATCATCACCAATAATTGAGATGGAAATTCCTTATTTTTGTGTTCAATTTCTATGTTGGATGTTGGAATTAATGTTTTTAGAGGACTCGTAGTTCCTTTTTCAAGGTGCAAGAAACTTTCAAGCTCGGGATCTGCTTCAATTTGTTAAATTTTAATCTTATAGACATATTTCATTATACAATGAAGGGTTGAAGGCACTACATTCATCTCATGAATCCATGGTTTTCCTAAAAGAAGATTGTACGAAAGATCATAAGGCATGACATGAAATCCTCAAATAGGTGTGGAATCAGGTATTATTTGTGACCTATCTGTTGGAAACTAGGAACAGTGAGAGGGGGAAGTGAATCATTGTGCAGATGTGGATGAGAGGTGTGTAGGGTTGATTATGAGGGTCACATGTTTAGTCAAGTTTAAAGGAAACTAGGTTGGTAATTGCCAAGCCCAATTTTGCATAGACCACTAAAATAGCATGAGTTGGAACATTCGACAAAGGTGGTCGTGTACTTCACCAGAGTGGGAAAAGCTCAAACTCTGGCATTCTATCAACCTGATAGTTGTTAATGGCAGGCCATGGTGGCCAATGGCTATTAGCATTGTGGATGCACTTTTAGAAATGAGGATGTTGGGGAAATAATTTGTACATAGTTTGGGTCCCTAAGATGGTGCATTAATATATAATGGTATGGTGCATAGGTACTAGTATTTACAAATATATAAAACAATGATGGATGTATGTTTATTATTATTGATGATGGATGTATAGTTGTAAAGGTGAAATAGATATATTTAATTTATTGATTTTTTATAAATATAATAATATATTGACGTATATTTTAATATTAAATTTAGTTAATGATTTTTTATTTATTTATATATATATATATATTTATAGATTTATAATTTATTAGTCATTTATCCATCTTCATTTGTACTTAGTTTTACACATTGAATCCACCTATTTTATCATTAAGGTTCATTTCATGTTACTTAGGATTAATTTTGTTCCATGAGGGACTTGTATAGTAACTATCAAGTGTTAATACCTATGTAGGATTGTGTAAAAAAGAACTAGCAGTTTGTATCTAGGGATGTTATAGGTAGAGAAGGAACTTACAAATTGTGTTGTATAAGGATTAAACTCTAACAAAGTTAAAATAAGGAGTAGTGGTAAATTTTTAATGGACAAAGGTTATTAAAGGAGGAAAAAAATTAGGCCTAGTGAGAATCCCAAGGATAGATTTCATAGAGAAAGAAGAGCTACAATAGGTCTAGGTGAAGATCTAAAAGAAAACGAAGAGACATTACAAAATTATTGATGGTAGGTAGTCAGATGTGGTGAAGGGTTGTACAAAGGGCACTATTAAGTAATGAAAGCTAACATAGTTTGGTAGAACAATTGAACCCTAAGTTAGTTGGTTATAATTTCCAAAATTTAAGGTAGCTTGATAGAGAACCAAGCCTAAGCTAGCTAGACATTATCATTGAACTTGTATGTAGTTTGGGCACTTAAGATGGCATGTTACAATCTATCTTCAAAGCCTAGGTGTAGGTGTGATAGGATGGTACATAAGTACCAATATTTATAATTTTATGTGCCTTAATTTTTTATTAAATTATTACAATCAATTACAAGGCCATAGCTTAAGAAAAATAAATGTACTAAAATAGAAACTAAAATCTTATGGAAAACTTGATCAATGGAGAAAAGAAATCAAGAGAATAAATTCACATAAAAAAATAAAAAATCATGCCATTATTTTTTCCTTTACAACATAGGAATCATATGTCCTTTATAGGATATTTAGGCTAAAATTTATTGGATAACACTTCAATCCAATCAATACTATAATCTTCCTCATTAACATTAAAAGATGTTAGAGATGCAAAAGGAGACTATTTTATCTAGTCTAATAAAAATCCACTAGAACCACATTCTCTTTTATAAGTTAAACCTAATTTCACCAAAGTCTTCCCTAACATGAAAGCCTAAGGAATGGGAATTTGAAAATCTTCCAATTTTGGTCACTCCATTTAAAATTTTGAAGAGGATACATTTAATATTTTTTTACAAAAAGAGTAGACACTCGGGAGATGAAAGTTTTTATATTATTGCTAAGAGAAGCTTAAAGCAAATAATTACTATTCAAATCTTCATGTTATTTATTTGTTTCAATTTGCAACCCTTTTCATTTAGTTGTGGCATTGCTACCATCCTCCATAGTGAGTGAATTTTTCTCTTCATTTAGAAGGAGATACCATAGAAGATTGTTCCTAGAAAGAAAAATATTTAGAAGTAGAATTAGGTTTGAGAGTCTAAAGAAGACTTGGGAGATGAATAATTTCAATCTATAGAAGAATTTAGAACTAGTTGGTTAACAAATCAATTTCCTACACAAAATCCCCTCTAACAAAGAGGTTATATACAAGCATATGATATTGAGACACTATAAGTTATAGTGATGTGACCCACCTATAAAAAATTATGGCAATAAAATAAAACATTTTTATAGATCAATCCTTATTTCCATACAATCTTCAAACTTGAACAAAAAATATTTAGGTAAACCTTTCAATATATCAATTTCTATTTGTATGTGATTAGTTATATGTAATGAAATAACTTGCACAAAATAAGAATATAATATAAAATATTACACAAATACTTGATAATAACGGAGAATAACAAGCCACTTCAATTGAGAAAATTTCCAAATATATCTAATGACAACATAGTTCATATTTTTATGATCCTATAACTCTTCTATCTAATTGATTATGCCCTAGCTACCACCTAGGCTAAATTAGACACTTAAATATAACACCTAGAATTACCTAAATATCTAAATTTAATAATAGAATAATGATCATATAACTTAATTAAGGTTTAGGATAGTTGTAGACACCTAAAAATGTCACCTTCACTTATATAATTGATTTCATCCCATCACATCACCTAGGTCTTAATTTTATCTAATCATCATCTAATCTATTCATCCATATAACCTATTATATACATATCATCATCTTGTCACCTAGGACACACATTATCACCTAACACCTAATAATTAATTAAATAATCCCTAAGTTATTTAATTTATTTAATTAAATTTAGCTAACATTATTTATCCATTTAATAAATTAATTATCCATTAACTATTATTTATCAACTATTCATTTAATTATCCATATTTATCCATTTAATTAATAATTATCCACATATTATCAATTAATAAATTAAGTTAATATTAATTTCCATCATATGTGCATAAATAATCCAATTAATTAATTGTTACATTAATTAAATCCACATCATCTACTCAATCCTTAGTCTAATTAGTTCACTTAAAGTCACTCTCAGTACCACTCATCAATAAAATCCACTTAAATTATTAATGTAATAGTCAAATCCGCCTGAGAGAAACCAACCATGGATGCTAATGGTCAGATGCTCGAGGATTCCAACAGTCAAAACCAGGAGGGAGGTGTTGCTAGTGTTTTGATCTACTCTACACCCTTGGGCTCAACTTGACAGAGAAAGAAGGGAGGCTTTTGTCCTAAGGAGAACTACAACATGAAAAAGGATGAATGAGATAGTTAGAAGACTCAAGTTGGGAAGAACCCTGAACAAAATGACTTGGCTTTGGTCAAACCAATGGCAGCCAAGACACACAGGGCTTTCAGAAAGGAGATCACTTGAGTGCAGTCATTGATGGGAGAAAATGTGCAGAGAAGGGAATTGAGTTGCCTAAGATGATGGAATGTGAAGCATGACACACATTAGCAGGGAAATGTACTACAAAGATTTTTCCAAAAGGGGGTTTGGGGAACTCAGTGAATCATTCCTCAAACAAATCAATTATAGTGGAACTGAATGAAGAGTTGGAAAAAGAGGTGGTTTTTAATGAAAGAGTGTTCTCTGGTCTGGGTCTGATAGGTAAATTCGAGTGTGGCAAACTTGTCACATTTTCCAATGGATTTATCTTTTTGGGAAGCCAATTCTAGTACG
>VDFB02077533.1:0-35815 GCA_007258455.2 Sequoia sempervirens
TAATCAAACCATCGATAATCTCAATTTTCCTACAAATCAAAGAGAAAAACCATCTTGCTAAAGAAAGTACAAGGTTTGAACATAAAGTTAGTACTGTGATCTTTCAAGATAGAGAAGTCCTCAACATCTAGTTTAAGTTCCTCTGAATAAGATCCCTGACATTCATCCATTTTTCATTAAAATTCCTCTCATCCAAGCTTGATTGAATTGAGTGATGGTAATAGTATTCTCATAGACAAGTGTTTGGTCTTGGTATCCATGACACTAGGGGGAATGGGGATGGGAAGTGGGTTGGAATTAAGAACAACAAGGATCGTAGAATCTTTAACCAAACCAAGAGAATCCACATGTTATAACTAAAATGAGGACTTTTTTTATGGCCTCGACTTGGCCTTTCTATTGTTTTACATGGCCCTTGCTTGAGCTCACTTCATCACATACTTTAGTGGCGAAGACAATGTATTTACACTGTATCTGGCTAAAATTTAATGGGAAAATGAAGTTCAATCCTCATATTTCAAATATTATATGAGGTTTGACTAATACTTGAAATAAAATAGCAATCAACATTAATTAGAAAGAGGAAACAATAAATATTGATAGAGGGAATCCATTCATATTTGTGCTCATCAAAAACTTGTTGAGTTTTACTTGCAAAAACTTGGGATGAAAAAAATCTCACAAGTAGTTAAATTGTGTTACAATAATGTCCAATGAGACGGTAGAAGATTTGGGTTTGAAAAGGATAACGCACCCAAATCCTTATAAGTTATCTCAACTTCAAAATGGTCAACAAATATTGATAAATGAACAATGCTTAGTTGATTTTTAGATTGCTTGGTATAAGGACAAAATTTATTTGGCAAAATAAATATGTATAAATTTATAAGTACAGATGTTTAGTCTGTAAATAAATACACATTGATTAAGGGTGGACTACATTATCTCTTCTTAAAAAAGTTTTTGACATGTTCTATTGAATAGCTCTAAAATTTGAAACATATAGACTATCTTTATTTAAGTATTAATTTAAAGTTTTAAACCATGTTCCCAAAAAAAATTATTTAGACTGGATAGCTACTCAAAACAGAAAGAATTTTCTATGTAGATTTTACTCATGAAGTAGATATTCTTATTGTTGCACCAGGTGTGCCAAATTTGGTTCGTGGTCATTAGCTAAAACCTAGTGTAGTACTAGTTGATCTTAGCTTAAATGCAGTAGAGGTATGGCACCTTCTAACTTCCTTTTTCAAAAAAAGTTTTTAAGTAAAAGATGGTTAATATATAGCAAATTAAAACTATTGCTTCCACTTTTGCATGATCCTAGTGCTAAAAGAGAATACCAAAATTAGTCAATCATGTTTCCTATGAAGAGGCTTCAAGAATAGCTTCAACAATTAATCGTCTACCATGTGGTCTTGGTCCAATAACTATTGCAATGTTTTCTCCCACTACTCTACAATCATCAAAATGGGCATATGGGTTCAATTGATATTTTTGATGTTTGATTTAGGCCTTTTGCAATAGACTTCACATTATAAGTTTTATTAGGCTTATAAATGAGTTATCTAAATTACTAAATGGAATAAAAAGATCATTTTCTATCGTAAGACATTTTTTGGAGACATTAGGAACCTATAAGAGGACTTGGAACTATATGCTTTCATTTTCATTTGTGCAAAAAACTATAACATTTAAGCAAGTTGGTTATACATGACTCTACGTACAATGAAAGTTCTAAAGATATTCACTTTTTGAAAGAGGATGTTTTATCATATATGCTAAATGGTTAAGGAAATCTTTGAACTCATAAATATTTACATAATGCTAGCAACATGTAAATTGTGCTTTCTTCATGCCTAAAAGCACAAACAAAGCATGATAATTTTGAAGTGAGCAAAATTATTTTGTTATAAGAGTCATTTTCTAATGGAAGAAAAAGTTGACTCTATCAATGATCAAATTCCTAAATTTAGGTGACAATTGCTTTATCTTGACCAATTGTTCCTAAAACATAGTAAACTCAACAAATAAAACAAAACTATTCTAAAAAGAAACTTTAAAGCGAGAACCCGGCTACTCTGCGGCTCTTATTTAAAAAGCTAGTTTTGTTTTTTTTTTTAAATAGTTTATCTAATATTTGTGTATTGAATCATATTTTTATGGTGTGTTAATGTGATGTCATATGATTAATTGTTAGTGCCGGCCTTTATAGGCAAGAGACTAATGTTTTTGCAGTCTCGCCTGTGCAAAAAACGTATTAATCTCTGCATTGGGAACTGGGCGAACAATTATGTACAGCCTTAACCAAAGTTTGTTTTTTCAGTTTTTTTTTGTTGCAGGGAAAATAGCAATTTGTCTGCCTCCCTATTCGTCGGCAGCTATTTTCCTGGGGGTTTAGATTTTTCAGCAATAATTTTGATTAGCGTCTCCAATGAGGAAAAGAGGACCAAATATTTGCATCTTTATACCAATGTTTTGTAATGCTCGCACATTTTGCAGCCATGCATGGTAGGGTAATTGCAACAGGTTTCAAATCGGTGAGTTAGAGCCCGAGCTGTGTATGCTTGCTTGCTTGTGAAGGTACTAACATATTCTATTTGAAATCAGTTTGTACTCAGAGGATTCTGCTCGATCCTGACTTTTGCTCTTACAAAGGAGGTTACACAGACTTGGCTTCCAAGGCATTTATGCATCTCATAAGTTCTTCTTTCTCTGTTGGCTTCCACTCTCCCACATGGTCAGATTCTACCTTTACAGTTAAAACCAATAGTCTCCATGCCGTGTGAAAAAATGGCATTGGTTCTGTAGTTTTTTTAATATGGCTATTGCTTTTTTAAACCTACCGATCGTTTACTATGAATTGATTTGAAAAAGCAGCTGTAGGGGGATAGGTTTTGGCTCGTCTTATTTAGGAAAAAATCAATTTCTGATTTGGTAGGGTTCTGTAAAAAAAAAATTCTCTGCAAACTCTGCCCATTAAGGCATATTCTGAAATGACGGTAATCCACGCGGACTTGAACATTTTTTTTAAAGTCTTCTGTTTTTCACAAATCCATTTTGTGATAAGCTGCAGTTGTTGCACTCCACGAGCCCCCATTTCTTTGAGGCATTTTGTCAAACAATTCACGTGCTTCCATATTTTACGTGTTTGCCAGGGCAGTTGCAATTACGACATCTGGCAAATTACCGCCAATCTTTTATGCTTGATGGATGTTCATACCCTGTGCCAAAGTGCCCATTTTGGCATAGGCAGGTAGGATGCTGGCAAAGGTTGTGGAGTTCGGTTCTATACCTGTCAATTCCATTTGCAACCATATTTGTATTCGGAAAACATGCAAAATTAAATTTGTGAAGATGACATTTACTAGTTGATTGAATATGAACTAAACTCTGCCATTGAAATTGTGACATCGATTTGAAACAAATTTTGATATGGTAAAATATTTGAACATGAAATTAATTTGAATATATTTAGACTTTAATCTGCATTCACCGCATCTTTGCTGACATTCCTGTACCCATATTCTCATTCAATTTTTTATTGTATTTCACTGATCTAATATATATAGATAGCTTCTGGCTCTCAAGCTTGACTGTCATCTTGCAGGAACTTGAATTTTAGATGCTTGCATTGTGAGTTATGAAGGAAAACTTGATTAGAAATACTTCTCTTGTCCTGTTCACTCTACAAATGCCAGGTTCTCATAAGTGTTTTCCTCAATGGCTTCGAATTTGTTCATCTTCCTCTTTCTTCATGTTTGTCTTCCTCTCTTTCCCAAGATGAAATCAACATAATGACAGATTTACAATTTGTTGGTTTGTATGGGCTTTGGTGTGCGTCCTTTAAGGGGTTTCATTAGTCTTTTGTAAAGTTAGAAGGAAGAATTTTTAAAAGTTAAGAGTGCTACTGCACATCGGGATCTGTGGACATTGTCAGGATGGCAGCAAACCAATTTTGTGCATATCCTGCAATCGTAACATTCCATGAGATTGAATCTCGTTGGGGTATTTTGTCAAGCAGTTTAAGTGCCTTGTACTAAGTTAAGAGCTATGGAACAAGCTATGGACATCCATCAAAAGATAATGGATCAGGCCAGTATTTAAGCAGAGGATCACCCCTGCACTTTGTATTTTGCGCTTCACTGAGTGCATTGGATTGAGAAAATGCCTCAAAGAAATGTGGTCTCATGGTGATGGAATGCCATGGCAATCCATAGACAAGGCATGGACAAGGCAGTGAACTGTTTGGAAAAATGCCTCAAAGAAATGTGGTCTCATGGTGATGTAATGCCATGACAATCAAATGCAAATATTCGAAGACCGTTCAATTTAAACATTATTGAAATTTTAGTATACACGTTTGTGCCTTTTGACTCTGACGCATACATGCTTAAACATTACCCTAAGTGTTTGTGCAGGGCTCTTTCCCTTCCATGTCTTGATAAGTGGCAATGGCCAAGTTACATGTCATAGGTGTAGTGAGTTGTTGGTGAATCTGCAAAAGATATCCTGAAACGGAATTGTTATTTATGTTTTGGAAATTTGTAGGTTTTTCTTGGCGAATGTAAAATTTTGTGCACTCATCCAATGTTGGAGCAAAGAATGGAAAACCAAAGTGGAGTTAAAGATAATGGTGAGCAAGAGCATTGTCTATTTTAGATCTATTTTTGTGTTGTTGGATACAGGTGGAAGTGTGGTGTATAAGAAGCCATTAGACATAAACTATGGGACTATAGGGGAGAGGGGCCCAAAGTAGGGTGGGAGCCTATACTGGCGACGAAAGTAGTCCCATGTGGGCCCCACAGTAGAGCTGATTAATAGGTATGTGTAAATCAGTTTTCAACCACAAAGTCAACAAAGGTACACGTATCACTGTACTGTCAAAATTGTATCATAATCGGAGAATATTTGTCCCATACACAAATAGATATTCGCAGTCTTACATGTCAGAGAATATTCAAAGCACATCTGACACAACATACAAGCCATATTGCTTGTTACTGGCCCCTTGC
Source organism: Sequoia sempervirens (assembly GCA_007258455.2). Lineage (NCBI taxonomy): Eukaryota > Viridiplantae > Streptophyta > Pinopsida > Cupressales > Cupressaceae > Sequoia > Sequoia sempervirens. The sequence continues at coordinate 5,016 of VDFB02077533.1, forward strand.
TTTAAAACAAAAGCCCAAAATATAAACTTAGTATAACCCAAGCTCCCCTATAATGTCACCACTTGCATTACATCACAGCCAACTTTCAAGCACTTGGGATGCCATGAGTAGAACTATGAACCAAGAATGTTCCATCACCAAATCCAATCTAGCCGAACCCCCATCCCACTTGCCCACCAACACAACACTCAGACAGGTAGAAATCATTCATATGTGTCCCATCTGTCAAATCGAACCTTTCTACTACTGGTTCCTCCTCCTATTTTTTCCCACCTACAACCACCAAAACAATGGTGTTAAAGCCACCAAAATCTCTTGTCAAGAAAACAAGGATTGCACACCATTAATACATACAAACTCTGCAATGAAGGCATCCAATGAAGATTTCCAATTTGAAATTAAAAGGACAGGAATTAAAGACTCCACACCAAGCTAGCATTGAACATATAAGGAGATTTTCAAATTAAAAAATGCATTACTCAATCTCTTGCAATTTCCATTTAGTACATCCCACTTTCATTATCAGTTATACAATTTGGTCCAGAAATATAAAGAAAGTCCAGAGGCAGCAGCACCAGCATCCTAACAAGCTATAAGTATTCTACTGCTACAAATGTTGGCTACTTGTGAATACAAATATGTTGTATGGATAATGGGATGTCAATTTTTGTCACATTGACCTATAACTCAACTTATATAAGTTTCGCTTTGTTTACTGAATGCCAGTAAACAGTGAACAGGGGTTTCATGAACTGCATTTCTTCGCAATGCATGCGTGTTTTGCATTTGGCCATTTCAATGTTCAGGCGGCGTTTATACCTGACGAACGCTCAGTTCCATTTCCATTCCATCCATTTCCATTCCTTCTTCCTTCCTTCCATTCCTTCCTTCCATTCCTTCACCAAAACTTCCTTCTTCAGGGATTCCATTCCATTCTTCCCTCCCATTGCACCCTGTCCATTATTCCTTCCTTGTTTCATTTCCATTTAAGAGAATATTTCATATTATGTTCTTTCATTCCATATCCATTTTTAATTTATTCAACCTTGGAAAGGTTTCCACTAGTTCAAGACTCAGAGTTTCCCTCTTGTAATGCAAACTTTCTTCACAGTACCTGCTCACATGTCCGTTCATTATTCCCAAATATGAAAATGGATTCACTTGTTTTCATTCTGAAGTTATTCTGACATGCAATTATATTATTTTGTTCTTATATATGTATTTGTCTTTCTATATATACATCTACATATTGTGCACGGAAGAACAAAATAATACATAGACATATTTCCATACTTATATATGGTATGGCTGGTTTTCATTTCGAAGATATTATGCCCTACAATCATATTATTATGTTCTTCCATTCACAATAGTTATGTCTAAAAAATGCAATTTTTATTTCATTGTTACTACCAAATATTTTTATGGTTTCACTGGTTCACAATTATAGGGTTTTCTGGCATGCACTTGTAGTCCTCTCTTTGACAATGCACAAACTAATTTTGCAATTTGCCTTTAATATTTGTTTGTTATTCCCAAATATGAAAATGGATTCACTTGATTTCATTTCGAAAATATTCTGTCATGCAATTATATTATTCTCTTCCTATATATAGTGCATGGAAGAATAGAATAATATATATATATATATATATGCATGGAAGAACAAAATAATACAGACATATTTCCATACATATATACAAATATATGTGTGTGTGTATACATACATACATACATACATACATACATATATATTTGTATATGTATATATATGTAATTGTTTTTGTCATTGTTACTACAAAATTTGTTTTAAATATTTATGTTCATCTCTCCACGTTTCATTATTCAGCTCTACACTCAAGAAAGCTCCCTTTCTCTTTCAGTTGAGGTTTTCTACCTCACTATGCCTGTACCATTGTATTTCATTTTGGCAATGTTTAACCAATATTTGTTCATGTCTCACTAAAAAAATCTGCTCTAAGTAATTTCAATTCAAATAACAAAATTTAACAAACTGTCAACATGCACAATAAATCCAATTGCATTACAAATTGTTCATAAAAACCAAGCAAAATAAAGACAATAAAAACAAATTGTTCATGCACAATAAAGACAATTTCATTACAAATTGTGGACAATTGCATTACAAATTGTTCATAAAAACCATAGCATTAAATTTCAAAATGTCAAGATGCATATTAAATAAATGCAAACTGTTCATGCATCACTGTGACTTCAACAGTGTTCAATTTTTTGTTTTTCTTAACTGCACCAAACATCTTTTTTAACATTTCCAAGTGCAATCTAAAGGTAAACTGAGGTCGAAAACTAAAACCAAGATTGCAAAAACATCGTCTCATACAAGGAAAGACACTGTAACAATCCCTAATGTGCAACAACCGGTTGCAAAAGTAAACACAAATCCAGAACATGTTGAGGTTGTCCAGGAGGTTGTTGCACCACCAATCCGGCGAGCAAGAGCATCAAAGGAAAGGGAATGGTCATAAGAGGACATGGACAAGGCACTGGAGGATGTTGAAACAAATGGGATGTCGACGAGAGTTGCTGTGAAGAAGTGTAAAATCTCAGCTACAACACTTAGCAATTGGTTAGGCGGCCTGAGCACTACTTCAAAGAAGGGTCCATCAACAGTCCTGATAGAAGAGGAGGAGGGTCTGATTGTGAAGTGGTGCACAGATATGACAGATATTGGCCACAAGCTTGAGATTATGAATCTCAAGCAAGAGGTTGCTCAGATATGCCAGACTAGACCCAACCCTTTCACAGAGGGGTTGCCTGGAAAATCATGGTGGATTGAATTCAAGAGGTGCCATCCAAAATTGACCTTGCACACAGCTAAAGGTGTTGACAAAGACAGGGCAGTAAACCTTAGACCCAGAATAGTAGCTGAATTTTATAGAACGCTAATAGTAGCATATGAAAGTACCCCATACAGTCCTAAAAAAATTTGGAACTGTGATGAAACGAGCATTCAAGCTGGTAGAAATTGAACTATGAGGGTCTCAGCACGACGAGGTAGTAGGAATGTCTCCTACATCATTCCAAAAAGTAGAGAATGGAAATAATTCTATGTTGTGTTAATGCATTTGGCCAAACCATACCTTGTTTCTATCTATTCAAGGGCAATACAGTGATAGAGAATTACATTGTGAACTATGAACCATGCACAGCTATGGCAACCCAAGCACATGCTTGGATGATGAAGGAGTTTTTCTATGACTGGCTGGAACATTTATGTGTGTCGATTTCTGGGGGTGTCTCACCTATAGGAACCTGTTGATATTTTACTACCACGGAAGTCACGTTGCATTGTCAACTATCCAAAGGGCAAGGAGGTTAGGCACTGACCTCCTTACATTGCCTGCTCATACTTCTCACATGCTAAATCCTTTGGATGTTAGCGTGTTTGTACCATTCAAGCAATATTTCAAATTAGAACGAGCGGATTTTCTCACTAGATTCCCCAATATTGATATTAGAAGGGCAGAATTGGCGGAGTTAGGTAGCAAGGCATTGAGAAGAGCTTTGTCTCCAGCCAACTTAAAAGCTAGATTTAAAAGGAGGGGGATATGGCCCCTCAATTCTGATGCACTCAAGGGCAACATGTGTCCCAACAAGACATATGAGATTGTTGACACCGATGATGCTTCTGCAGTGCAGAACATCCTTAGTCTTTCGGGACTTGATGTTTCAACAAATGAATTTTCACAAACATTGCAGACTCCAACCGATAGTCAAGTGCATGAAGGTGCAGAGCAACAACTTAAGGACATGGATAGCCAACCCACACAAGAAGACATGGGGAATTTCACATTCCCATCTCCAACACCCACACCTCTAGAAGAAATAGTGCACTATTATGTAGATTATAGCAATGAAAGTCAAGGTACACCAGACCAGGTGGAGTTTACTAACTCCCAAGTTAATGAAACAATTCAAACCAAAATTTATTCTTGGATCAGTAACTTCCTTAAGCTGCCATCTCACAGAGTGAATGGAAGAATGATAAAGTTTGTTGGTGGTGCTCTTCAGGTGAGCCGACAGTCTCAATTGTTAAATGTTGATAGTTACTTGACTCTCATAATGGAACAGGAATGAAGAAAAAAAGTACTAGAAGAATTAAAAATCAGAAAGAGACAACAAACTGAGGACAAAAAGGCAGCACGGATTCTAGCCTTGGAGTAGAAGGAACAAAAGAAATTGAGTGCAAGGAATGAGAGTAGCTAAAACAGTTGCAAAGAAAGGAAAAAGAGAAGAAGGAAAGGGAGATTAAGGCTGCCCATAGAGCATTGGTGCAAGATACACGCTTAAGCAGTCCTGCAACTTCCTTATCTGATAACCACAGTTACTTTCAAGATATAACCAATAATAACATCCCTCTTTTTTCTACAGGCAATGTGTGTTTCAGTCCCAACTCATCTCAAGTTAGTTGCGCTCAATTTCTAGTTGGCCAAACTTCTTCACCACTAACGCCTTCAAATGTAAGTTGCACACAATTGACAAATGCAAATGCAAATCAATTTATGGAAAGTCTAAATGCAGCAACAAGAGACGAGAACACATCTCCATATTCATTCCTTAGAGCATTCAACTGAGTTTGGGAGGGACCAACTAAAGCAGTGCCTTATATCTTGGTTTTTTTTTGGGTTGTAGTTGGGGATTCCATTTTCATTGTACCGCATCTGTTTATAAATGTGAACTAAATATGTTTATTATTTTGAACTAAATTTGTTTATTAATGTGGTATGAGTACCTTGGTTGACTTTGTGGGTGAAAATTGTTTTACAACTGCATATTAAGGCGCTCTAGTGTCGGTCCCATTGACGATTATGTCAATACTTTTTTATGGTTGTCTTATAATCTACATTTCAAAAAATATATTGTATGCAAATATTTTGTTTACCACAATTGCTATGTTTATAACATCTATTCTACATTTGTGAAAATATACTCTATGCAAATAAATTGTTTCAATTTTGTTTACAACAATTACTATGTTTATAATATATATTCTACATTTGTGAAAAAAATATTCAATGTTGATAATCTTATATAGCATTTCATACAATATAGTCTACACTGATAATTTAACATTTGAAATTGCATGTGAATACATTTTATATAGTCATTAAAAAGGTCTACTAGACATGTCTAAAATCCACAACACTTCACAACGAAATACTTGATGTAATCTATCATTTTGTATATTAGTAGCTCAATTGAAATTTATTTTTAGGCTATACGTCTACAAAAGATAACATGTATTTATGTCTTATCTCAAGTTTATTTGTTCCAGTACATTACAGTTCACTCTTGTTTTGTGAATAGTAAAGAAGGATGTGACCTATTTGACCCATATGATTCTAGCTATCCCCTATTATTATGTTCATCATTGCACAAACTTTAAATCTGCAATTTGGTTATAACATTTATTTGTTATCCCCAAATATGAAAATAGTTTGACTGGTTTTCATTCCAAGGATATATGTAGTGCTTATATGTGGGTACATATGTACATATATATGTATGTGCATAAGCATGTACATACATATCTATGTGCATATGTATTTAGATGTATGTCTATGTCAATACGTATGTACATATATATCTATGTGCATACGAATGCACATGTATGTATATGTCAATATGTATGTACATATATATAAATGTGTATGTACATGTATATATATATGTATGTACATATATATTAATGTGTATCTACACATATATATATATGTATCTACATATATATCAAAGTGTATCTACATGTATATCAAAGTGTATCTACATGTATATATATGTACAATGCAATTGAACAATCAGGCTGAACTATGTATATATATCAATGTGTATCAACGTTATGTATATGTATCTACATTCCAATTAAACAATGCTTGATTGAACAATCAAATTAAACTATGTATATATATATATATATATATCTACATATATAGCAATGTGTATCTACATGTGTATATATGTATCTACATATATATGAAAGTGTACCTACATATATGTCAATGTGTATCTACATATATATGAATGTGTATCTACATGTATATATATGTATGTACATATATATAAATATATGTATCTGCACACACACACACACACACACACACACACACACACACACACACACATATCTACATATATATACATATATATATTCTATGTACACATATATATACACAGATAAATAGATATATGCATACATACATTGATATATAGATTGAAAGTTATAGTGCATGTATAGATGGAAATTAAATGAAAAGATTAAACCCATTAAAGTCATAGTGATGCATGAAGAGAACCATATATTTCCTTGACAAATTGAGTGTGTTTCTGAACACAAGTATTGGAAGTGTTCATAAACACCCTACATGCCATAAACATCATAGAGCACATTGTCGATGCACTTAGAACAGAATAGAACCTTTGATCTATGGACAATCAAATAAACACTTTAAATATTCCATTAAAAATCAACAACAAAATAAATAATAACGTTCAACTTAAGTAACACAACACACCCATAACAAAACAAATAAGTGAAAAGAAGAAAGAAAAGGGAATGACAAGAGACAATGGAGCAACTTTAGTGAGGTTGAAAAGCTCGCCTCTATGAATTGGAGATGGCCAATGGTATGGTGAATTTCTCCAACTGATTCCTACAAACATATATGAAAACAGTCATTAATAATAAAAGTGTAGTAAGGAAAGTATTTAACTTACAATAAGAATGTATAGTGTCCTTTTTTGTTTACCTTTAACATGCAATTCACCATCATGAAGCCAATAATGAATTGAAATTGCACACCATCGAAGAAGATTGAACAAGACTGAAATTTACAACAAGTGTCAACTAAATATACCAACATGTCTAAAAGAATGAAACAAATAACTGTTAATGAATGTACATGACATATATGACATTCAAATTGAACAATCGAAATGAACAATTGAATTGAACATTGCAATTGAACAATAAAATTGAACATCAATGCAATAAAATTTCCACAATCCATATGAAATTAGTTTTTTAGCTTTTGGATTCGATTGTGTTCCAATTTCATATCACACTCTATGATCCATCATCAGGATAGAGAGCTAAAAAGGATGAGAAAATGTTAGTTGTAGGATAGCTAGAGAAGAAGATAAATAGACAAAAAAGGGGGAGAGAGGGGAGAGCACAACCCATGAGGGAAAGAATAAAAAATTAAATAAAAAGAAAAGAATAAAAGAGAGAAATGAAAGACATCTAAAAACACTAACCAACCAAGACAACATAACCCCAATGAAAATTAAAAAATAAAGAGGAAGGAACAAAAGATAAAGGAAAAATATATAAAATTAATAAAAACACAAGAAGGAGCAAACCACAATGGAAACAAAGAAGGCGAGAATTCAAAAATGCAAATTAAATTACACAACTAACTAACTAAATAAGCAAAAAGAAAAATGACAAATTCAATATAAGAATGCATGCATATGTTAAAGGATGAGAATAAATAAATCAAGACAAATAATCATCTAAATGAGCAATATATATATATATGACCAAAAATTCTAAAACAAACACTTAAATTTAAATAAGAATAGAAATAAATGAAAATAATAAAATACTTAGAAAGAGAACCAAGAAAATAAAGAATAAAAAACAAAGTCCGAAGTAAAAAAATTTAGAAAAGGATAAATGAAAAAATATAGAATACAAAGAAATAGAGATGAGAGAATAAAGAATAAAAAACATTGTCCGAAGTAAAAAAAATTGAAAATAAATAAACAATAAATCTAAAATAATAAAGTGGAAGGATAAGAAAAGAAGAAGCAAATGCAAAGAAATAAATCAATAAATGAAATAAGACATCCAAATGCAACAATAAATTGCCAAAACTAAGAATGCTACAACAAAATTAAGAAAAATCAAAAAAGAGGGAGCATGAATAAGGTGGAAAATAATTAAGAAAGCAACTATATAAGAAAGAGAAATATATACAATGGCTTATCACAAAAAATAATTTTGAAGTATATATGTGATTGTTTTTTATTGTTCATATATATATATGAACAATAATGTTAAAAACAATCACATAATCCAAATGCAATAATCACATAAATCTAAATATATGAACAATAATGTTAAAAACAATCACATATATCTCTATTCTTATATAAATATAGGTGATTGCTTTTATTGTTCATATATATTTCTCTTTCTCTTATAGTGTGTGTATATATATATATATATATAACTTTGTGCATTGTTCTTCATTCTTTATTTTCTTGAAATTATTTTCATTTATTATATATATATGAACAATAAAAAACAATCACATATATACTTCAAGGTTATTTTTTGTGATAAACCATTGTATATATTTCTCTTTCTTATATAGTTGCTTTCTTAATTATTTTCCATCTTATTCATGCTTCCTCTTTTTGTATTTTTCTTAATTTTGTTGTAGCATTCTTAGTTTTGGCAATTTATTGTTGCATTTGGATGTCTTATTTCGTTTATTGATTTATTTCTTTGCATTTGCTTCTTCTTTTCATATCCTTCCGCTCTATTGTTTATTTATTTATTTCTTTTTAAAAAAAATTACTTCCGACTTTGTTTTTTATTCTTTATTTTCTTGGTTCTCTTTCTAAGTATTTTATTATTTTCATTATTTCTATTCTCATTTAAATTTATGTGTTTGTTTTATCATTTTTGGTTATATATATATGTGTGTGTGTGTGTGTGTGTGTGTGCGCGCGTGTGTGTGTGTTTGTTTTAGCATTTTTGGTTTTATATATATATATATATATATAGTGCTCATTTAGATGATTATTTGTCTTGATTTCTTTATTCTCTTCCTTTAACATATGCATGCATTCTTATCTTGAAGTTGGCATTTTTTTTTTGCTTATTTAGTTAGTTAGTTGTGTAATTTAATTTGTATTTTTAAATTCTCGCCTTCTTCATTTCCATTGTGGTTTGCTCCTTCTCGTGTTTTTATTAATTTTATATTTTTTCCTTTATCTTTTGTTCCTTCCTCTTTATTTTTGAATTTTCATTGGGGTTGTGTTGTCTTAGTTGGTTAGTGTTTTTAGATGTCTTTCATTTCTCTCTTTTATTATTTTCTTTTAATTTATTTTTTTATTCTTTCCCCCGTGGGTTGTGCTCTCCCCTCTCTCCCCCATTTTTGTCTATTTATCTTCTTCTCTAGCTAGCCTACAACTAACATTTCTCATCCTTTTTAGCTCTCTATCCTGATGATGGATCACGGAGTGTGATCCGAAACGTTGATGAAAAAATTAGAACACAATCAAATCCAAAAGCAAAAAAACTAAAATTGAACATTCCAATTGATCAATTGAATAGAACAATCCAATAGAACAATAACTTTTAACAATGCAATTGATCAATCCAATTGAACAATCAAAATGAACAATCCAATTGATCAATCAAAATGAACAATGCAATTGAACAATAAAATAGAACATTCCAATAGATCAATCCAATAGAACAATCCATTTGAACAATCCAATAGAACAATTCAATAGAACAACTTTTAACAATGCAATTGAACAATCCAATTGATCAATCAAATTGAACAATCCAATTGAACAATGGAAATGAACAATCAAATTGAGCAATCCAAATACCTTGACAATCTATGGAACTGAAATGCATTGACATCCATAAACAGTGCAAGTTGAAACCCCAAATACCGAGTTACAGGGTGGTGGGTGACAAACATTGACAGTGCATAGAACTAATATATATTCCCTGGCATATATAGAATTAAAAAAAACCCTGAAATTGAACTGAAATGTCTTGACATTCATAAATAGTGTAAGTTGAAACCCCATATATTGAGTTACAATTTATTGTGAGAAACGTTGACATCGCATACAACATATTTGCATTCCATGGCTTAAAGAGTTTAAATGAAAAACCCAATGTGAACATCATTGTGAAACCCCATATATTTATAGATTCATGGAAAACATATGCATATCATACAAGAGATTGGAATTTATATATATGTATGTATGTATGTATGTATGTATGTAAGTATGTATGTATGCATGTATGTATGTGTGAATGTATATATACATAACAATGTATATCTATATATATGTATGTATATTTATATATATACATACATATATATAAATATATATGAAAACATATACATATATGAATACATACATACATACATACATACACACACACACAATATATATATATATGTATGTATGTATGTATGTATGTATGTATGTATGAATGTATATATACACAAAAATATATATACATATATATATATATATATGAATGCATACACATACATACATAAACATTATATATGTACGTAAGTATGTATGTATCTATATATGTTAATTTTAATATATATATATATATATAGGCACTGGTAGAGGCCTAGTGAGGTAAAAAAGCTCACCTAAAGAGAGCTTTCAAGAGTGCAGAGCCGAACAATGATTCATAGAGAGCCAATCATGTATGGGTGTATAACCAAATGAACACTCTAGAATGTTTGCAAACAAAAGGAATGACAATGAGCAGGATATGAGAGAATTTTGAGATTTGAATGAACCTTGATCTCCAAATTATGCGTTTGTCAGTCCGAGTAAGTGCAGAGGGATGTGTAAGGCAAGTTTCCTAGTGGAGGTAACAAAGGAGGCAACAAACAATTACTACTCTAAACTGGTCGTTTAGGGTGGGGAAAGGTAGTAATCATATACATCTATTGCTTGCTCAACAACACATTGCCTCTTGTGCAATAAACCAAATTGAATAAGTTGAACCCAAACAGAAAACATGAATAGAATCATATGTTTTACCCTAGAGGTAAAACCCGATTTGAATTCATGTTTTTTGTTAGGTTCAACTCATTCAGGTATTAGTTTTCTCCAACAGTATTTTATGTGCTTTGCTACATCAAACCCCTCTTTCTCCACACTTATCTCCATTCTTGTAGGTAGCACTTCCCTGAAACAACAACCTTATTATATAGAAAATTATAGGGTTTTTTGTCATGCAATGGTTAAACATGGAATGGGATTCACTAGTTCACAATTACACGGTTTTCAACCATGCACTTGTATATATATATACAGTTTGCTTTTCTTTAATATACTTTTTGAAAGTTTGCAATTCAATGCTTGGTTTTTATGAACAGTTTGTAATGCAATTGTCTTTAATGTGCATGAACAGTTTGTTTTTATTCAATATATGTATGATGACAGTTTGTTCAATTTTATTATTTGAATTGAAATGGATTAGAGCAGATCTTTTTAGTGAGACATGAACATTGGTTAAACATTGTCAAAATGAAAGACAATGGTACAAGCGTAGTGAGGTAGCAAACCTCAAGTGAAATAGAAAAGGAGATTTCTTCAGTACAGAGCCAAACAATGAATCGTAGAGTCGAACATAAATATAAAAAACAAATTCCATAGTAACAATCACATAAACAGTTACAAATATACACACACACACACACACATATATATATATATATTTGTATATGTATAGAAATATGTTGTCTATGTACAATTATGTTCTTCCATGCACAATATATATATATATAGAGAGAGAGAGAGAAAGATATATATATATATATATATAAGAAAAAAATAATACAATTACATGGAAGAATATCTTCGAATGAAAACAAGTATATGTATGGAAATATGTCTATGTATTATTATGTTCTTCCATTAACAATATGTATATATATGTATGGAAAGTCAAATACATATATAAGAATAGAATAATATATTTGCATGGAAGATAAACTTCAGAATGAAAACAAGTGAATCCATTTTCATATTTGGGAATAACAAACAAATATTAAATGCAAATTGCAGAGTTAAAGTTTGTGCATTGTCAAAGAGAGGAATAAAAGTGCATGGCAGAAAACCCTCTAATTTTGAACCAATGAAACCCTTTCCATGTTTGGCGGTAATAATGAAATGAAAAACACATTTCGCAAACAAAACTATTGTGCATGGAAGAACAGAATAATACATAAACATGCTAGAATATCTTCGAAATGAAAACCAAACATACCATTTTCATATTTTAGAATAACATGAGAATATTATAAGCAAATTGCAAAGTTAAAGTTTGTGCAGTGAGGAAGACACGAATGCAAGTGCATGGAAAAAACCCTTGAAATGATAAACATTAAAACCATATGAATATTTCCTAGTAACAAGCAAGTATATTGTATCCATTTTCATATTTGGGAATAACAAACAAATATTAAAGGAAAATTACAGAGTTAAATTTTGTGCATTGTCAAAGAGAAAACCCTGAAATTTTGAACCAGTGAAAGCCTTTCCATGTTTGGTAGTAATAATCAAATGAAAAAAGCATTTCGCAGACATAACTATTGTGCATGGAAGATTAGAATAATACATAAACATGCCAGAATATCTTCGAAATGAAAACCAATCATACCATTTTCATATTTTAGAATAACATGACAATATTATAATCAAATTGCAGAGTTAAAGTATGTGTAGTGAGGAAGACACGAATGCAACTTGTGCATGGAAAAAACCCTCAAAATGATAAGCATTAAAACCGTATGAATATTTCCTAGTAACAAGCAAATATAACGTATCCATTTCCATATTTTGGAATAACAAACAAATGCAAAAAGAAAATTGTAGATTTAAAGTTTGTGTAATGATGAACACACGAATACAAGTGCATGGCTAAAAACCAGTCAAACCATTTCAATATTTTTCCTAACAAGTCTAATAGTAATGAAAAACCATTTTAAACTAGTCAAACCCATTTCATATTTCATATAAGGAAGCATTTATATGAAAAGCACAATGCAGAGGTGCAATGAATATCAAAATATTACGAGTGCATAGTCGAGTGTAAATGAAAAGAAAACCAGTTAAACCCTCCCCACATTTCATTTAAGGAAATCTTTCTCAAAGACAAAAGTTCACAGAGAAAAATTATGCAAAAAAACGTGCATGGAAGAATACTGTCATATTCGAAGACAGTGGTATAGGCTGAGTGAGGTTAGAAACCTCACTTGAAAGATAAAGGGAGCTCTTGACAGTGCAGAGCCAACTGAAGAAGCGTGAAGATCCAAACAATGAAGCGTCAAGAACCGAACCAGTTTCAGTGCCAAACAAAATGAACAATCGAGAATGTTTGCAAACAAAAGGAATGAGAGTGAGCAAGATATGCGAGAATGTGGAGTATTGAATGAACCTTAATCTCCAATTAACGCACCCGACAGTGCAAGTAAATGTGAAGGGATGCATAAGGAAAGTTGGTCAGTGGAGGAAATGAAGGAGGCGACAAGTGTTTGATGCTCTAAAGTGTTTGTTCAAGGTGATGAGACTGTCATGGACACGCGGTCGTCTAATCCACTGTACGTAGATGTGTATGCTAATGACAGAGGTAGATGGGTTCCGCTTTTGAGCGGAGGAAAAAAATGGGCCCGATTTGGACACATTGGCATAAATGGTGCTTGACAAGTGGTGAGTGATCGATTTTTTTAAAAAAAATATTGAGCCCAATGCACAAGTGGCAAGGTGATGTGGCGGGTAAAATTTTAAATTCTTTTCGTCCACATGGACTACCACATGGACCTCCAAAGTTGACCCGCCCTACTTTGGGCCCCTCTCCCCCGATTTTATAAGCTCATGGATAGGTAAGGTTTTTTTATACACCAAATAGAAAATACCATTTTTTGTTGCATAGATTTAATGCAAATGAGCAGATAGGCATTAAACAAAGTTGAAAATGTATGTTTTTTGTTCTTGGGGGTTTATTGGGGTCAGATTGTTAGTGTATGCTACAAGTTGTTCTTTGACAGACTTTTTTATTTTTTATTTTAATATTTTGTGTTGCTAGAGTGAGGTCTTTTCATAAATCTATTGATTTGTGTAGGTTTTTTAGGTTTTATTTTATCCAGGAGTTTTTGTGATTTATGAGCTATTTTTGACTTTAAGGAAATTTCCCCCTTTAGGTTGTGCAAGCATAGTTGAAGAAGTTAGGGCTTGGAAAATGATTGTACATTTAATGAACCTGTGATATTCATTCCTTTTTGATCTTGTTAGAAGGTGCCAACTGCCAAGAGAGTAGCGCAACAAGGATATAAGACTAATTTCACAGCTATGATCAATTGATGGGACAAAAAGAACACTTAGTTTGAAGACAAGGCTTCCAAAAAGAAACACAAGTCACAACCATTCCACTTTCTATGAACACAAGAAGGATGAATGTTGGAAAAAGTATCTAATGGTGATAAAAGACTCGATTTTGGAAGAAGTATCCACTACATTTTGATGGGTTTTCATGCTTCCTAACTAGTAAACATCTATCAAGAATTTTCTGATAATCCCCAAGTTGAGCTTGTAAAGGTAGGGCCAGATCCCTTTGTAAAAATGGGATGGAGATTGGTGACATGTGATAGCATCAACTCTTTAGCAATACTAGTAGTACATAAGTTAGTAGGTTTCCTGCTATAGAATGTTTTCCTCAAGAGATTTCAATTGGAAGTCCCTGTACTAAAATGTGTCTACTCCTCTAATTCACCTAATACTATTACATACACATAATTCCCAAGATGCACTATTTTAAGCATTCAACTCATAATGATTATTGTTACAAGACTCATTAGTGGGCTTAACATATTTGCACTAAACCGACCTCAAGTACCTCTTGCTCAAGTGTAGTTGAGACATTAACCTTTGCAGTCCAACTATTTAATCATAGATTGAGCATTTTGACTTTGTAATCTTGGCTTGTAAAGTGAACACGAAATTACAACATTTATTGTATTGTTATCATTATTAGGATTAACCTATTATCTAAAACATTCAATTATAATGATTGTGAACCTAATATAGTTTAACTTAGCATGATCTATTAGCTGAGACCCATCCTTTGGTTCAGCCTTTGTTTGTAGTCTTCTATTATGCAAATATTTCACCGACAAAATGGCTCTTTTTGGTCAATATACATTTGAAATTAATTAATCTAGTTTCTAGATTAAGATGATGTCCACTAAAATTTTGCATTTTAATAAAATATGTTGCTGGATAAAGAACCAAGAACCACTTAATCTAATTAGATATGTAATGTCAAGGGAATTAGAAAAAGAATAATTATTTGTTAATATCTTCTGTACTTTTATAGACCAGCATGGAGAGGTGCACTATGCATGCTAAGAAGTCAAGGCATGTCAAATATGCGAGGCAAGGAATATAGATGACAAGAAACATATTCTACTAAAATGTGTGTCATTCTAATCTGTTTATAAAGAATGTATTACAGATGTGTTAATTATGTGCATTGTAAACCATGGAATGTAGATGGTGAGAAACAGAGACCACAACATGTGCAACTATTTTAATCTGTCCAAAGTTTCTAAAGTTAGCCACCACATCAGTACATTATCATTGGAAACACTTCCGCTCAAGTCTCTTTGGGCTTTGATTTTGATGACTGGCGACTACACTAAATAAAAATAGTGTTGGGACACATTGGTGTTAAAATTGTTAGGGTGGATGCACCCTATTGTCATATCTGACTATGCACATCATATGATCTTAAGTGTACATGTTCCAGCATATATGGGATGATTGTGATGCCTGTCTCAATAATAAGAGTAGGTGTGGAATACCTAATTATTATATCAAATGGGTGTGCTTTCTATTTTAAAACGATAAGATTCTATAAGAAATGGTTTTTTTCAGTTAAAAGGGATCAAAATTTATTGTCTCGGTAGACATGAGATATGCCAAGCTGTAAGTTATAATGGACTAATTTATTATACTTTATTTTTCTTCATTTGATACTTAAATTTAACTTATTAAATAGAGAACAAGTTAAACTAGAAGACATATAGAAGGTCACTAGAAGTTTGCTCTAGTTTCATTCAATTACTTTTGTCTTTGCAATATCTAATAAGGTTGCCACGTTTTTTTATTTCATACCAGGTCTGTATGTTGTGGCCATCTATGCTAATGATAGGTTTCTATTAGAGAAGTCGAAGAAATTCCATTGTGCGTGAGACTTCATAAAGTCATTGTGCCACTTCATGAGCTAGAATTTGATTACAGCATAAAGTGGGAGGGTTCTCAATATTGGCATGACTCGAGTTTTGTTCTTGCATGAATTGATTCCAGACCTAAAGCACTGCTACAGATTTGGAACAAATCCCTTTACCTTAGGTTTTTTCATGCTCCATATGGTATTAAGTGATAACTTGGTCTACCTTCATGTTATATCTTCAGCTTACAGGTGGCTTAATGAGCATGGAAGGTCAAATTATAGCTTGTTTTAGTTTGCCAGGTCTCATAGTATGTAAACAAATTGTTAACTGTCACATTGCATATAGATGTTTCTTTTGGTTTGTGTTTAGCAAGTTGGATCCCAATGATCATAGTTTTAGCCTTCCGGGAGTATAGGAAAATGGTACCGGATTCATTCCAGATCTTATGGCATTCTCTTTCTAGATAGTTGGTGCCATTTCTTCTACAAGGAACTATGCATAGAGAGGCGGATGAGTAATGTTTTTTCCTTTTTATTTTGTTGCAGGGAAAATAGCTATTTATTTGCCTCCCTATTCATCGGCAGCTATTTTCCTGGGGGTTTAGATTTTTCAGCAATAATTTTGATTAGTGTCTCCAATCAAGAAAAGAGGGAAAAGTATTTGCATCTTATCTCAATTTTTTGTTTCTTCTCTCTGCAAAGGGCACATGCAAGGGAGTTGGGTGTGTGGCGTTGTAATGCTCGCACATTTTGTAGTCATGCATGGTAGGCTAGTTGCAACAAGTTTCAAATCCACTGCAAGACATCTATATAGTTTTAAAATCTCTAGATACAATAATGTGGAATTTTTACTCTGCATATTTGAAAAATCCACTACAAGACATCTATAAATTGAATCTAACCTTATACAACGTATTACCGTATACCACATAATTTTACTCAGTTTGCAGCTTACCATACCATCCAAAAATTTTGTCCAATCAGATTTAACTCTAGAATGATCTTTTATCTTCTCCTCATACACTATAATATGTTCTTGCACTAAAGTTTGGATAGTATGGCAAGTTGCAAACTGAGTACAAAACACAAAAATCTTGGAAGACAAAACATCACACAGACGAAGGAAGAATATATTTTGTAGCAACAGAAAATTACACAAATGACAGGCGGGGGTGCTATAATTTTTATGCTGTTCTTGGTGCTTGCTATTGCTATTGGAGGTTACATGTATTATAAATACAGATTCAGAGTAAGTCAATAGTTGAGAATTTTATTGATTTCTTTGTTTTATCTTAAAGGACTTAGGATTTATGCAATTATAGGTGATTTCCCAACTTTATACATGCTAAAAAAAAAATTCTTTATCTTCAACTTTACAGGCATCATATAAATCTAAATTGGGGCCAATTTTACAGATAATTCAACAGTAAGAGAATTGAAAAAGTTATTCATGATATTGTTTCAATATCTTTGTTTATTGTTATTGCTATTCAAACCTATTGTAAATGAATGTGTAACTACTATGCCATCCTTGCAAAAATAATGGAAAAAGTGAGTGATGGAAATCGGGCTTTGGTCAACAATTTTCAGACTGAACTTCCTAAACAAGTAGGCCAATTATGCAATACTGTTGTAGAATCAATGACACAACAAAATAAATCTTCATTCTTTAGAGCAACAATTTCATGCTTCCATGAACTTCAAAGAAAAGATATTAGTTTAGTACCCAATAGTGTATACACAGTCATCTACCTTAGTACAGAATGTTTCATTTTTTATAATATCAATCTTATTTGAGGGTTGGCATGTGATGGCAGTTTGCAGGGGAATTGAAACAAAAATTTGTAGATCTCAGAGCATCATATTTCTCCCATCTTGGAAGTTTGCAAAATATAGTTCAATTGCATAAGGATGGCTCAAATGTTTTTTAGGATGACATAAAATCTGCACCTTCTGGGAATGTCTCTTTGCTTGAGGAAGTAAATTCTTGTTGTTGAACCCTTTCCTTTTCTTTTCATTTCTTTTATTATGATGATAGATAAAGTATAGTGATCTGATTTAAGTTGTGTATCAGATGCTTGTTGTGGCAGTGAAAGAAGCAGATTCAATACCTGGGGATGTTCAAACGATAGAAGCATAAATCTGCAAAAAATTCCGATTAATTGCGATTTTTAAAAAATCTGCAGGCTGGACTATTTTTTCCCTGAAAAAATCGTTGACCTCTTGATCAACGTTTTTTTCTTGTTTCAAACTGCAAAATTTCCAAAAAGACGTGTTTAAAATCTGAAAAAAACACGAATAAAATCACACTGATTTTTGCATGAAAAAAAACCATGAGACCATATCTTGTTGCTTACTATTATGCTTTGATAGATTTTTTCCAAGCATCCATAGCTTGTTTGAAAACACCTGTTTTTGGCTTTTAGCCATCGCAGCAAGGCAGTGAACTGTTTGATAAAATGCTTTGGTAGACATGTATGAAAAATGTGTTAGCATAGATATGGCAGTTTGAAAAAATGCCTCAAAGAAGTGTGGTCTCATGGTCATGGAATGGCATTGCTGCTATGGCTAAAAGCCTAAAACAGGTGCTTTCGAACAAGCTATGGATGCTTGAAAAAAATCTATCAAAGCATAATAGTAAGCAATAGCATAGATATGGCAGTGAACTGTTTGAAAAAATGCCTCAAAGAAGTGTGGTCTCATGGTGATGGAATGCCATGACAAGCAAATTGCTAACAACATAGTTTGAGATGGAATCATCTAGGGAATTTTGGAAATTTCTCCCACTTCTCTTCACACCCTATAACCAATGAAAATCTATTTTCTATAATTTGTAGATTGAACTCTATATTTTATTTGCTCTCAATGTCTGTATGCTATGGAAATGCCATTAAATTTTCAAAAAAGTTAGTTTTTGACTGTTTTTCTTCAATTTTTTGCTTTTTTTTTTTGTAAATTTTTTCCCAATTTTTGCCTATTTTTTCCCCATTTTTTCAAAAAATCCTGAACTTTTGGTTTGCTGATTTTTTTCCCAAACAATTAATGCTGCTATGGTTCAAACTACTCTTTCATAACAGCAAGGAGAAATGGCTACATTTGCCCAGAAAACACGTGAGGTAATTGCATTATTGTTACTATTGTTGTTACCTACTATTGCAAAAGACAACTAATGACCAACTTTGCTTCTTGTACCTTGAATCATAACTAAATATTCATCTTATCTTTAATATTTTTAAATTCATAAGGTTTTTAGTGCTTGGAGAGAGCACACATTAGTATTGAGCTAATTAAGTCAATTAGTTATGAAGCTAGCGAGCTAAGTATTACTAAATTTCAAAATACCTATGTGGTTAGGTGGCATTTTTGCTTGCTTGTTTTTCTTTGAGTTAGTAACTTAATATGGTTGATTATTTATTGGAAACCCATGTAAGTTGCAAAAATGCAATGAGGCCAAGTTTGTTGAAGAAGAGTTTGAGCTGCTGCTGAAACATTTATTGATATTAAATGTGACTAAATAATTGTTTGGAGACACTATATCTCAATAAAAGCATGTCCTATGAAGTTGCTCCAATTAATGATAGATCTTTTCTTATTGCTCAAGAATGATTGTGTTATTCTCTTCCAATGTGAAAATTGTTCAAGAAAATTGCTTGGTAAATTTCCATTTCTAGTTGATGTAGCCTTGAAAACATTGGATTCATGCCATGTGGGAAAATTTTTCAATAATGTAAACAATTTGCTAAAATGTTATTTGAATTAAATGTTGTCTTAGTACTGTTTGGAAACAATGTGGATAAGTTTGAACTGGGATGATATGCAATACTTACTAGAAAGCCACCATATAACAAAATGTCCTTGATTAACTTCGCCATTGTAGCTTAAATTTATATGTATGGATAGAATAGTTTGGACTAATATGTTGCATGAAGCTTGACCATAGAATGATTGTTATGTTTCCCCTTGGTTGTTTCCATGTTTTTGGTAGTGATTATGCTTTGATACATTTGATGGAGCTTAACAGGTAAAGCCATCAGAAGGAAAAATATTTGGTATTTATTAATGGGTGATCCCATAATAGTGGTTTACAATTTTTGGCCAAACTGGACACTGGAATTTTTATTTTTAACTAAATCTTCACATTCGGACAGCTATAGTGGCTAAACCGTGAGGAATTTGAAAATTATGCAAACTAGAGTCTCATCAAATTTTGTTTGTAGATTCTAAAAATATTTTTTTCAAAATTTTTGGAATCAAATTGCACTTTTTTTCCATCTCCCACAAAAACTAGTTTTTTTCAAAAACAACATTTTTAAAAAGTGACGCACACGTATAACACATAACTTTTTTTCCATGAAGGATAAAATTCTAATTCTTTTGAATTTAGATTTGTAACTCCGATATCTAGTGCTTGCACTTGGTTAGATAGTTTTTTATTGAATATTTTTTCTTTAATCAAGTTTTGAATTCAAACCAATGACAATTCAAACATAGCGACCGTATAACGCGTAACTTTTTTATATATATCAAAATTCAATTTTTTTTGGTTGGATCAAGGACTTCAATATCTGGTGCACTCATATTTTTCAATTTTTTTTTGATAATCATATTTTTCCACATGAATAGAGACCTTCATTTTGATGAAAAACCTATGTTTAATAAAACAAAAAAAATAAATACATAATAAAATCAAATCATTTTAAAATTATATTCATTGGATAGCTCGTTTTGAGGACTACCTGACTCCAATTGGGTTTGTGAAGATTCCCCCATTTTCATCCTCAACCTGAGCGTTAAAGTGTAAAAAATTAGATTTTTATGTGAACAAAGTCAAAAATTAGGGAAAAGGGGGGTTCGCTAGAACCAGGGGGTTCGCTAGAACCAGGGTTCATTTGAACCTCCTCAATATGCATTTTCCCTTTTATTTTTTGGGTGAGAAATGTGGGCCCCATGATTGATGGGTTCGGTCGAACCCCTTTATGGTTCAGTCAAACTTGTAGGTTCATTCGAACCCCTAAAACCAATTTTTTTGCCATGGGGCCATTTTTTCTCAATTTTCCTTCCTCCATCAAATTGTAAACCACTATTGTGGCTTCACCCTAATAGGTCTTTATTGGCTTCACCCTAATAGGTCTTTATTTTTAATTTTAATTAGAGCTTTGGCCAAACAGTGGCATGTGAGTTTAGGAGAGCTTAATGTGTGACAATCATGAACTATTTCTAATTCCAAGAATACAATATTGCCATCTACAGTAATGATAGGGAGGGGTTGGAGGAATCACTCACTAATTCCTGCTCTGGGTCTTGCTTGCAAGACCTCCTTGGTGTCTCTTTCCACCACTTCAACCTATAGGACCTTTCTTTTCTTAGGATCCCCTGGTCTTGCCTTGCCAACCCCAACTACCAACATACTTCTTCCTACCAAGTCCACCTTGGTGCAAACTTGTAACTCTTCACTTAGCCCTTATTCCACCCTAAAGACTATGTTCCTCCAAAATCTTAAATTTAATCTTGCAGGGGTGTGGAGGTATTTCTAATGACTGCAATTCATCCTACTATGGTTCTTGAAGGTCCCTCTGACTTCATTTCTTGGTCGCTTCCACCAAACCCCCGTTTAGGTCTTTAAATAGCCCTAGGAGCCCCAATTAGGCCTCCTCCAAGAAAATAGGTTAGTATTCAAAACTTTCCAAAAGACACCCCAATCTTTTCTTGGGTTTCCTAGTTCATTTTCCCACATCTCAAATATTTTTGAGGTCTTAGGTCTTAACTGTCCATACAACGGTCTAATCTGAAAATGGCCAAATTTAGATCTTTTTAGCCCTTTTCTGGCTGCTTTGAAACTGTTAAGCTTTGCTCACATCAAATGGATTGATGGAGCTTCCTCCTCTATGCTATGCATTGGCAAGACACTCATCTGTCTTCTCCAAGCAATGATTTGCCAAAATGTTAACACCCCTGCAATTTTAGTGCCTTGCACTTAAGTCTTCCCTAGTCAGACTCTTCCTTGGCTCACCTACGGCAAGACTTTTCCAACAGCTCCTATCTTTTCCCAAACCCTAAAACCTACCATATGTACATACATGGATTCTAGTCACTATTCCCAAAGGGCCATACAATTTGTACGGTGGGAAAGTGGTCTAGCACTCCATTCTTTACAGACTACCTGGTTCAGACCAGCAACAGTGTAGAAACAAAACTATTTACAATGAAGGCTGAAAACAAATTAGAAACCTATCTAAGTGCCACACAAAGCTTGCAAATTAATCACACTACTTCCTACTCTAACTACAGTGCCCTGTTCAATCCATTAAAACAACACTTCAAGCAAAAATCAAAAAATTTGGACACAAACACATTATTTTTTTCCTTGAATTCACAAAAATTCAAAGTAATACAAAACTTCCAACCCTACTCCAATGTTGAGGTCACCCCTAAATCGGGTCTCAAAATAGTTATGGGCTCTCCTTGGCCGCTTGAAACTCTAAAAGAGCAATATTTGCCAAATTTGAAAAACAACACCTAAACTCCTAAAAGGTCAAAACCTTACTAGCAAACACCTTAGGCCTCATCATTGGTCAACATGACCTTCATCAGATGATCAATATCCAATCCAAAATGCCATTAAGGCTTACATCCAAATGAACAAAATTTACTTGCTATGTTGTCCTAGACAAGACTGTCCTAAACAACTTATGAGATAACCTTTGGGTGCTCCTGCACCATTCTCCCCCCAAACCAAACACTAAAGATTGTGGGGAGAGATCAGAGATAAATCAATACCCTACTTCTTGAACTAAGCTTCATCCACCCATGTAGCCTCAAATTTTGGCTTGTCCTTCCACTTGATGAGGTGCTCCATGTACACTTTATGCCTTGTAGATTTCTTCACCCTTGACTCCAAGATCCTTTATGCTTGAATCTTGTCTTGAGTAGGTAAGGCTATGTTGCTTACATCCTTGAAGATATCCCTACTGTTCTAATCCATGTCATTGACTATTCCCTTATATCTAATCAGATCAGCTACATTGAACACTGGTGAAATCCCTAAATCTGTAGGTAGTTCCACCTTGTAGGCATTCTTTCCATATTTGGCTAATACCTTGCAAGGTCCCACTCTTTCCATCTGCAACTTGGTTGATATTCCCTTCTGCAACATAGATTTGTTGAGGTGGACCATAACATAGTCTCCTACTGCAAATTGTAGATCCTTTCTAGATAAATCCACCTTCTCTTTCAACTTTTGAGTAGCCTCGGTGACTATTTTCTTCACCTGCTCCTGAATCTCCTTCATGCTTTGAGAGAAATCCTCTACATGTCCACTCCTATGCTCCATAGCTCCTAGATCCCTGAGCTCACACACAACTCTTGGGTGCATCCCATACACTATTTCAAAAGGACTTATGCCTGTGGTCTGATTCACACTGTCATTGTAGGCATATTCAGCCTGTGATATGACCAAGTCCCATGTTTGTCCATACTCCTTGGTTAGGCATCTAAGAATTTTACCTAACACTCTATTAACCACCTCTGTTTTCCCATTGGTCTAAGGATGGTAAGCTGATCTAAAAGACAGGTTGGTACCTAGTCTTCTCCATAGAGTCTTCCAAAAATGACTCATGAATTTCACATCCCTGTCTGATACAATGCTCAAAGGCAATCCATAGATCCTTACAATTTCCTTGAAGAAAAGGTGAGCAATGTAGCTAGCATCATGTGTGGTCTTGCAAGGGTTAAAGTGACTCATCTTGTTGAATCTATCTACCACCACATAGACACTATCAAACCCTGTCTTAGTCTTAGGAAGTCCCACAACAAAACCCATGCTAACACACTCCCATGGTCTATTGGGAATGGGTAGAGGTTGATACAAACCTGCATTACTAGCTCCCCCTTTGGCTTTCATACAAACTACACACTACTCCACATACCTCCTGACATCCCTTGGAAACTTGGGCCAATAGTAGAACCTTTGCACTAGTTCCATTGTCTTGTTGATGCCAAAATGGCCACTAAGACTACCATTGTGTTTCTCTTGGATGAGATTCTCTCTCATAGAACCTTTTGGAACACATAACTGATTTCCTTTGAACCAAAGTCCACTTTGCAATGTATACTTTGCGTATTGACTATGAAAGTGATTCTCAAAGTCAGAACATACCTTGTATGCCTCCGAGAAGTCTTCATCTTCACCATAGAGATCTTTGAAACTCTCTATCCCAATGCTCTTTATCTGTATTTCTTGCACTGTCAACAACCTCCTACTTAGTGCATCTACCACCTTGTTCAAGTGTCCCTTCTTGTGCTTGATGGTGAAAGTGAAAGCTTGGAGGTATTCCATCCATTTAAAATGCCTATTACTCAACTTTTCCTGTGTGTTGATGTAGCTAAGTGCCTGGTTATCAGTAAACACCACAAACTCTTTGGGTAGGAGATAATGCCTCCACTTCCTAAGTGACTATACTAGAGCATATAGTTCCAAGTCATAGGTAGAATACTTTGTCTTAGCTTCGTTGAGCTTTTCACTAAAGAAAGCTATAGGCTTGCCTTCTTGGCTTAGCACTCCTCCTACTACAATTCCACTAGCATCACATTCCATAGTAAACAACTTGTCAAAACTAGGTAATAAAAGAATAGGTTGAGTTGCCACTTCTTGTTTTAGTTTCTCAAAACCTTTCTCAGCTTCTTGAGTCCACTTAAACTTAGTCTTTAAGCCACCTTTGATTGTATCTAGGACTGGTGCACATATGCCACTAAAGTTTCTTATAAACTTCCAATAAAACTGAGCCAATCCATGAAAACCTCTTACCTTTGTCCCGGTGGTTGGTGTAGGCCAGTTTAGGATAGCTTCCACCTTGCTTGGATCCATCATCAATTATCCTTGGGATACTACAAACCCCAAATACACAAGCTCCTGTTTGAAGAACTCACATTTCTCTAGGTTGATGGCTAACTTCTCTTCTTGCAATCTTCTAAGAACCAACTCCACATGCTTTAGGTGTTCTTTTGTTGTCTTACTAAAGATGAGTATATCATCAAGATATACCACCACAAATATCCCTGTAAAGTCTTTGAGCACTTCATTCATGAGCCTCATGAATGTGCTAGGGGCATTAGAGAGGCCAAATGGCATAACTCTCCACTCATACAACCCATCATTTGTCTTAAAGGTTGTTTTCCACTCATCCCCATCTTTAATTCTGATCTGATGGTATCCACTCTTGAGATCTAACTTGGTGACATATTGAGCTCCTCCAAGACAATCCATTAAATCCTTTGTCCTAGGAATAGGGAACCTATATCTGATTGTAATTCTATTTATAGCCCTAGAATCAGTGCATAGTCTCCACTTACCACCTTTCTTGGTTGCTAAGACCATTGGTATAGCACACGGACTGATGCTCTTCCTAATTAGTCCTTGGTCTAATAACTCCTGCACTTGTCTAGCTACTTCTAGGTTTTGATCTGGTGTAAGCTTGTATGCTGCTTTGTTTGGAAATGAAGCTCCTGGTATGAAGTCAATATGATGGCTAATGGCTCTCTTTGGAGGTAAGGTTGCTGGTGCACCAACACTCACTATGTCCTTATACTTCTCAAGCAACTTTTGGACTGCTCCGGGTATGGTAGTTTTCTTTGCTTTGTCTTCTTCCTTGGGTTGCACCATAACCACATATCCTTCATCTCCTTGATGTAAAGTGTTAAGGAACTCCTTGCCACTGCTTAATAAGACACTAGGGGTCTTTGACTGTCCTTCTTCCTCATCTAATAGTGATTGCAACTTGAATGTCTTTCCATCCTTTTTGAATGAGATAGTACTTTCCTTTCCATCATGGATGGAACCTCTATCATATTGCCATGGTCTTCCCAATAGAAGATGGCATGCATCCATGGGTAACACATCACAAAACAACTTATCCTTGTACCATCCAATGGAGAACTCCACCGTTGTTTGCTCATTGACAAGAACACTTTGTCCTTTGTTCAACCATGTCACCTTGTAGGGATTAGTGTGGGGTATTTTCTCTAATTTCAACTTCCTTACTGCCTCCTCAGAGATGATGTTATCAGTTGAACTTGAATCCACAATAACCTTGCATACTTTCCCAAGTATTTTGCATCTTGCCCTGAATAAGGCTCTCCTTTGCTTTGGCTCTTCTTTGACTGGTTGTCTGATTAGAACCCTACTAAGCATCAAGTTCTCCCCCATTTCTGATTCTATGTGACTAACCTCTGGTGACTTGACACTCATGGTGTCCTCTTGTGCATATGCCACTCTCTTCTCAGTATTTAATGAAGATGCTTTCTCCGAGCACCTATAAGCTGGATGACCAACTTGACCACAGTTGTAACACTTCATACTAGCAAAGTATGAGTTACTTTTTCTTGCTCCTCTTCCTCTATTTGATCCTCCTTGAGGTCCTCTACCTCTTCCATAGCCTCCTCTAGAATTTTTTTCACCTCCATGCTCTGTGAGTTTAGACTCTCCCTGATTTCTTTGTTCAGTCCCTCTACCTTGGTATCCTCCTCTATGTCCTCTTTGATCTCTACCTTTTCCTCTGCTCTTAGAAGCCTGATCTTGTTTCCTCTTGCATCTTTCCTTAATCTTTATAGCCAATTGGTAACATTGGTGTACTATCTTGGGACTTAGAAGAGTCATCTCCTCTTGAATGTTCCACTTCAAGCTGTTAAGATACCTAGCCACCTTAAGATTCTCATCCACTAAAACATTAGATCTCATGCAAAGTTTTTAGAACTCCTCAGTGTAGGAATTCACATCTTGGTCTCTTTGTCTCAAACTCTGTCTTTTCTTGTGCAACTAAATTTCATAATCATCAGGCATGCATGCTTCTCTCACTTTGGCAACCATTCCCTTCCAAGTAGAAATAGGCTTCTTTGCTTCCTTTTCCCTCTCTGTCTGAATGAACTTTCACCATGTCAAGGCAGAACCTCTCAATCTTGATTTGGCCACCTTTACCTTCTGTGCTTCAGTGACTCCATCACATTCAAAATGGTTTTCCATTCCCTCTATCCAATCCATGACT
Organism: Sequoia sempervirens; assembly: GCA_007258455.2. Lineage (NCBI taxonomy): Eukaryota > Viridiplantae > Streptophyta > Pinopsida > Cupressales > Cupressaceae > Sequoia > Sequoia sempervirens. Next base: position 32,118 of record VDFB02077533.1, read on the forward strand.
AGATTAGCTTCCATTTTCCCACTAAACAATGGTATGCCTTCAAGTGCTTTTCCACTCAAAGCCTTCAATGCCTTCAAGAAAGGCTCTTCTTTCAAAACAGGGTTAGGTTCAGGGGTCTTTTCTTCCTCTACAACCTCTTCTTTCTTTGGTACCCTTCCTTTGAACTGTACATCATTTAATGCTTGCTCAATTTGGTCTATTCTTTCCCTCAATAGCCTGTTGTCTTCCTCCTGTCCTTCGATCATCTTGGCCAATTTTTCATTTATCACCATGATGGTAGAACCACTAGACTCAATCTCAAACATACAATAGTCAATCCCAAATCTTTTTCTTGCTCTGATACCAATCTGATAGGGAGGGATTGGAGGAATCACTCATTGATTCTTGCTCTGGGTCTTGCTTGCAAAACCTCCTTGGTGTCTCTTTCCACCACTTCAACCTATAGGACCTTTCTTTTCTTAGGATCCCCTGGTCTTTCCTTTCCAACCCCAACTACCAACATACTTCTTCCTACCAAGTCCACCTTGGTGCAAACTTGTAACTCTTCACTTAGCCCTTATTCCACCCTAAAGACTATGTTCCTCCAAAATATTAAATTTAACCTTGCAGGGGTGTGGAGGTATTTCTAATGACTGCAATTCATCCTACTATGGTTCTTGAAGGTCCCTCTGACTTCATTTCTTGGTCGCTTCCACCAAACCCTCGTTTAGGTCTTTAAAGGCTACTAGCCCTAGGAGCCCCAATTAGGCCTCCTCTGAGAAAATAGGTTAGTATTCAAAACTTTCCAAAAGACACCCCAATCTTTTCTTGGGTTTCCTGGTTCATTTTCCCACCTCTCAAATATTTTTGAGGTCTTAGGTCTTAACTGTCCGTACAACAGTCTAATCTAAAAATGGCCAAATTTAGGTCTTTTTAGCCCTTTTCTGGCTACTTTGAAACTGTTAAGCTTTGCTCACATCATATGGATTGATGGAGCTTCCTCCTCTATGCTATGCATTGGCAAGACACTCATATGTCTTCTCCAAGAAATTATTTTCCAAAATGTTAACACCCCTGCAATTTTAGTGCCTTGCACTTAGGTCTTCCCTAGCCGGACTCTTCCCTAGCTCACCTAGGGCAAGACTTTTCCAATAGCTCCTGTCTTTTCCCAAACCCTAAAACCTACCATATGTACATACATGGGGTCTATTCACTATTCCCAAAGGGTTGTACAATTTGTACAGTGGGAAAGTGGTTTGGCACTCCATTCTTTATAGACTGTCTGGTTCAGACCAGCAACAGTGTAGAAACAAAACTATTTACAATGAAGGCTGAAAATGAATTAGAAACCTATCTAAGTGCCACACAAAGCTTGAAAATTAATCACACTACTTCCTACTCTAACTACAGTGCCCTGTTCAATCCATTAAAATAGCACTTCAAGAAAAAATTAGAAAATTTGCACACAAACACACTATTTTTTTCCTTGAATTCACAAAACTTCAAAGTAATACAAAACTTCCAACCCTGCTCCAATGTCGAGGTCACCCCTAAATAGGGTCTCAAAACAATTATGGGCTCTCCTTGGCCGCTTGAAACTCTAAAAGAGCAATATTTGCCAAATTTGAAAAACAACACCTAAACTCCTAAAAGGTCAAAACCTTACTAGCAAACACCTTAGGCCTAATCATTGGTCAACATGACCTACATCAGATGATCAATATCCAATCCAAAATGCCATTAAGGCTTACATCCAAATGAACAAAATTTACTTGCTATGTTGTCCTAGACAAGACTGTCCTAAACAACTTATGAGATAACTTTTGGGTGCTCCTACACCAAGTAACATGGACATCCAATATTGCTTTAGGCAGGGACTCCAACTGGATCACAACTCTTGTTTTTAATGCGATTTGTTCTTGAAAGGATAAAAGTGCATACCTTACATTTTAAATTTTTGTAAGCTATTTTGTACAAATTCCATAAATACTTGTTCATAGTTCTTAATTACCCTAAACTTATCAAGAAATTTCCATTCCAACTCCCATTGGTCTAAATCGATCACTCTTTATAGCATTCCTTACTTGACAACTATAATAGGGGTGTGGTCACATCCCTTAGTCTACATTGCACTCATGATCTTGTCCATACTTTTTGAAATTAAAACTCTCACTATTTGAACCAACCTTTTAGGAAATCTAACCATTACCATGGAAGCCCCTATGACAAAAACCAAGAATTGAATAAGTAATTGTATATATAGAATCTTCTAGATAATTACCAACATAAGATGATAGAAGATAATCACTTCAATTGCACAAAATCATCTTATTTTAAGAGAATCAAAGGACATATATAACATCTCAACACTACATACATCATAGTCATATATTATCAATGAATGTGTGGTGTCTTTGTATTTTTACACTAGCAAAGAGACACAATAGTTATCAAAGAAGTTGACAATATTCTTGGTGCACATGATAAACCTTACTATTTTTTAGTAAAATTCCTTACATTCAAAGTAGGTACCAAAGACAAGAACAAACTAGAAAGGGTCACATCAACATATGATAGATCTATGATAGAAGGACTAGACTACATGGAAAAAAGTGTCTCTTGCATTAAACCATGTGCAAAAAATTATTCATTAATCTAATCTTATTCAATAGTTTTGTAGACACCTAAACTATGACCCTACCCAATTGCACCTAATTTTAGCATGTGGGTATGTCCAGGATTATCATGGAAAAAACAGGGCCTTAAGTGGCAATGAAAATTCAGAAAAATCAAAGTTAGGCAACTTGACATAAAAATTTGAATAAGTTATCTATATTATTTCAAAAATATGTAAGAATAGAATCTGTGGAAAATTGAATGTAGTTTATAAACTACTAAGTTTATTTTATTTTTTTAAAAGTCTATTTGGTGGAAAATTGAAATTTCAATGCAGTAGTACTTAAATTTCAGGGGAAAAATAAGAAGTAGGTGTCTGTCTGACCACCCTAACCACAATAAAATGATAATATTTTTTTATAATATTTTAGATATAAATAGAGGACTCATGTCAGGATGTGACACATATTTTTGTAATTTTTTCCAAGTAAATAATTAATTATGAATTTTTATTACAACTTTTAAAAATATAAAAATCGATAAATCAAACACCTTAACTTGGTCAAAACTTCATAAAATTCAATTTTTTTTTAATCCTATAGTATGTAAACATAGAATGTGACGCATATTTTGGATTCAAAAAATATGATACCCTTTGAAAGTTATAGATGTTTTTCAATCAGCCTATAAATCAGGACTTTAGTCGTAATTCTAATAGAAAATGAATAATAATTATTTATTAAATTCAAAGTAAAGAATAATTAAATTGGTGGAAAGCTGAGAGTCTCCTCTACAAACTCTTTTCGTTTCATCAATTTTTTCTAAAAATAAAGTCATCAACCATATGGACGAAATCTAGAAAAATAAGGTGAGTTGTCAAACACGTTTTTTGCGTTGACTTCTTAGGATTGGCATGTCCAAGCCAAATACCAAAGAAAGCCCGAGGCTAATCCCAAGGCAATAAATTCTTTGTCAGAAATATCAGATATCCATTTTGAATCGGATATCCGATTTGGTTTATATATGATTTTAAAAAATGTTTTACACTTTATAATATATGATTTAGAAAATGCAATAAATATTTTATAGTTTATTTTAATATA
>VDFB02077535.1:0-25689 GCA_007258455.2 Sequoia sempervirens
CTATGATTCTAATACAAGTTTGTTGGTTTAGACCATGTCTTTGACTCTTCTTTTCAGTAAATGTGTATGAGAGTTATTTTATGTTATTGAATAAATTATTCAGGTTTTCATCTATGATTTTTGTTATTCTGGGACTTACCAGATTGTTGAACGGGCCCTTAAATCACATCCCAAAGATAGATTTACTATTCCTATACCTACATCTTGGCGTATCGCCTTAGTTAGATCTTTATTTTTTATATCTGCTTCATTTTCCCATTCCAAAACCTAAAATATAGAAGAAGACTTCTTTAAAAACTTGTAGGTCACTCAATTTAGCGCAATTGATCCCCCCATTAATTGAGTTTCCCATAAAATTTATTTACCTTGTCATTTTGGCATCAACATTATACATATAAATACACGTAAGGCATAATATACACTTTATAACTTAAAACCACATAAACCAGAAATTAAAGTAGACAACCAAGTAGCTCAACCAAGCATAAAAGTAGCTCAACCAGACAAATAAGTAGCTCAAGCAAGCAAGCACCTAGCTCAAGCACACAAGCGAGTAGCTCAAACACACAAGCAAGTAGCTCAAACACACAAGCAAGTAGCTCAACTAGGAAAACAAGTAGCTCAAGCAAGCAACCAACCAACTCAAGCACACAAGCAAGTAGCTCAAGCACACAGGCAAGTAGCTCAAGTAGGAAAACAAGTAGCCCAAGTAAGCAACCAACCAAATCAAGCACACAAGCAAGTAGCTTGAGCACATGATCAAGTAGGTCAAGCACACATGCAAGTAGCTCAATCAGGCAAACAAGTAGCTCAAGCAAGCAAGCAACCAACCAAATCAAGCACACGGGCAAGTAGCTCCAACAACTTGACGCCAATGACAAAATACTCAACATGTCCATAATGCATCCCATATAGAAATAATATTGGTGCATTGCACACTACACCATGGGTCTTATCCTTTCCTCGATATTTTGCACCGGTGGATGAATGGGAAGAGGATTTGGTGCATCCCATATTGCACTGTTGGTCCGTCCTCAACCCAAGAAGGCTAAGTATATAGTTTGACAACTGGGAAGGGATTCAGTGCATCCCATACTACACCGTGGGTCCGTCCACCATCCCAAGGTCACCCGGTATACACATGAGTACACAATATATGCTTTAAGTCACAAAGTATACACATGGAAGACACACATGCATTATTGGATTACTTAAGAAGGTTGAATAGTTAATTCTAATTGAATGGTAGTTAGAGTGGGAATGTTTCATAGGATGGTAGAAACATGCTTTGATACCAATTGTAACGTCCCATTTTGAGAAAACCCTAATTCTTTCCCTAGAAGCACAAGCTAATGCAGTTAGGGTTACAACTTATCAATTAAATGCTTTAAGCTAGATAAAACTTGGTTTAGGTCCTGCAATCATGTTAGGTAATATTGGAATATAATTCATATAATTAGACATATAATAAATGCTCATCTATTCAAATCATGCAAATATCTAAGTAACATAAACCACATAATATTTATAACTTGCATTGGGAGTTGGATCATAAGAGAACGTGGATGAGAAGCATGATAGGTCCGCTTGAAGCTATCACACGAAGCCCATGAGCAGATATACCATCCCACTTGGCCCTTAAGAGGCACACTTAGACATACCACATGGTGTGGTCTACTTGGTGGACAACTTGTATATGCATTTCCTGCCCTTGCTACCTTTTCCATTCCTCTTATGACTAAAACTTCCTTAATTTCATCTCAACCACTAATACATGTGGAGGTTGGGGAGAAGGGCTTACCATAGGCAGCCTGTAGACACCCCCTCCTAAGCCCAAGAGCAAATATCACCCTCTTGGCTCCAAGTGGCACACACAAACATCCATCAAGGAGTGGCATACCTAGGAAGATGTCTAGTATCTACTCAACCTGTTGGTATCCCCCTCTTTGCTTCTCCTATGGTTGTTTGTTAAGTGTAATAGATACAACTATGACAATAAGAATACATCATTACATATAGTAATCATGATAAAGCATACCACAATAGTTGTTAACACACGCGATGACTATCTACACCAACAAGAATTGCAATGGTTATTGGTCTCGTCCTTGAGTGGTAGATAACTCACTTAGATTTGCCTACTTGCTCTTAATACCTTGTGATATTCTATGGCTAAATTAAGAGTGTGTTTTCAAAGACATTAGATGATCTAATACTCATAAGTTAATCTTTCTCGTTGTTGATTTGATTATGTCCTTATTTTCTATTCCCTATATCTCTATCCTCAAATATGATTATATTACAATGTTCAAGCTCCCTTGAATGCAAATTTGATTCCATGCATGATGCCTTCTTTCTTCAACTTCTATATCATTTATATCTTTCTTATGCCTCTTAATGAAAGGAGGCGTACCTTAGAAAAGAGGTAGCATTTCAAACAGTCACAACCTTTCCTCAATCTCCATCGCTGCCCTTGTAGGCTCTAATCCTTTCCTTTTTGAAGACTTTAGTTATTTGTAATCGCTACCTTTTACCATATACTAATCACTACTTTTCATATCCTAATTATAAGCAATAAATCGCAGCCCCTTTAATCATCTCTATCATGTGTGATTTAATTAATTTATTTAAGCTTCTTTAATAAATAAGACTTGGCCATAATAATGCTTTGACCTTTATAAAGGGGAGTTGGCCATAGTAGAGTTTCAATGTCTTCATCATTGTTGTTGGCAGTGTATTTATATTAAATATTTATTATTATTATTTTTATATTAGTTTCTTTTCCTTTTTTCCTTTTGTTTTTTAAATCTTTTAGTATTTATATATATTATAATGATGTTTAAATTATCAATGTTTATATTTATAATTATAATATTATTTGATGATAATTATAATTATAATAATATTCAATTGTTAATATTTTCTTTTATAATTTTAATATGTATTTTATTCATTTATCTGCATTTTACTACGTTACAATTTCAGGGTCATGACAATCTAATCCGAAAATTAAATAATAATATTTAATTATAGATTTGATACATGAATCTATGGTAGATGTTTGTGAATGATTCATTAAGATGCAATAAATTCATGATGCTTATACAAATGCTTTAGAATCTTCAAACTTGAACTATCTATCATTACATGTCACTTTCATAATTGTGGGACCAACCACACATCTACAAAATTGACCTATATAAGTGCATATTTGATCTTTTCAAATCCTTGAATGCTCACTTTCAACCTATCATGAATTTTTGGTTTTGTCTACACATAAAAATGTAAAAATGGTTGTGTGGTTAGGATTTTATATTTGATTGGGCTAATTACTCCTTTCTATCAAACATGTAAGAATGATAAGTCAACAACTTAAAGAATGAAGACGACAAGTAAACATGAAACAAATTTCCGAGATCATAGTACAAGTAAGGAGTGCACTAATAAATGCTTGAATGATTATAGCTATGAGACCCTCTTATGAATCATGAGTGCTAGATGATTTCTAAATGAATAAGGGTTATTTCTTTAATTACAACTCCAAGAATCATAGATAAAATATTTCATACATTTAGTTAACACATAACAATTATGTAGAAAGAGTAAAGTAATCTTTAAGTATAAATTTAAAAGATTTAAGATCATTTACATCTCTAACCTCATGTCCCCATGCGGCTTGCTTAACTCCATTTTCTACTTAAATTTAAGCAGCAGGAGTGTTCCCATGCATAAATTTTATTGTTGGGAAAGGATAATTTGGAATCTTTTCCTATTTTAATGGAGCAGCTACTGTTTAGGAATTGAAAATAAGCTGTGGAAAAAAGGGGGGGGAAATAAGCAGCAACTGCATATTGTTAAAAATCCACGTGGCTCCACAAATTTCTTTTTTTTTTTTTCATTTCTTTTTCTAATTTTTTTTGTACAAATTATTATTAATACTATTAATACAAATTTAAGCTGGCTGCTTAAAAATAAGCAGAAAAATTAAGCATTCATGGGGCCATCAGCTCCACAAATAACTCCTAAATAAGTTGAGCATGGCTCTAGCCAAAATAAGCTAAGCAACACATAGGGACATGAGGTAAACCAAATCATTTACATAATTGCAAACTTGATCCAAAATAGAAAATAAATGAATCTAAGAATCACAACTAATCCTTAAAAATATCTCAAATTTTAATCTAGCTTTTAATATAAAATACTACCTTTTATATTTTTTTGATTGCTCGTAAATTACGTATATAAGTTAAGTAAAAGATAAAAGGAAAAATTGCAATCTACCATTGTAAATCAACTAGTTTTTGGATTTGATCTAACAAATTAGGCTAAATTCTATAAAAACTGGTAGTCGGCTGGCTATATGTAAAAATTCTAAATATATAGAAAAAAAAAAAGGCGAGAATAATTGGTTGACAATTATTGTCAAAAATCATAGGCTTTTGTGGTTTTTTCGTTAGATTTTACGTGGATTGCACAGTGCACTCTGTGCACACGCGGAGACCGTCTTTTTTTCTTCTCAATTTCCCTCCCTCCTTTTTTCGGAGGTCCGATTTATTTCTGAGGTAAGTACTGCTGTATTTTATTGTCGATTTCATGGATCATGGAGACCGATCTAGGCCTAATATTTATAAATAAAATTCACCCATTTTAATCTTTTTAATATACCCATTTATATATCGTTTAAGTTAGCCATTTAACGGGGTCTCTTTGTTTTCAGGGTTGTTTAATTCTCCAATTTATTTATCGTTTATGGTAGCGATTTGATGATTGGGGTCTCTTGTTATTCAGGGAGTTTAATTCACCAGTTGATTTGTAGAAGAGGGTTTTTATTTCTTATGTTCAATTTATTTTTTTGTGCAGTAGAAGCCGGATTCCTTTTTTATTGAAAGGAGGGCTGTGATATAAGGAATTATCAAAATGTTCAGCAGGATTTTTGGGCGTCCCAAGCAGGACACTAGTACTCTTTCAACTCTCGACAAACTCAACGAGGTATGAAAATTTTAACCCGCCTTTTGTTTTTAATAATTTAATGGTCTTATGCATGATACTTTCAATCTATTTGGTAGCATGGCCATTCAATTTTGCACGATAAGTTAAGGGCACTTTCAGTTTGGGGATAGGGGACAGGTGATAGAGGATAGTGAAATCTGAGAGCTTTTCTTCTTTATGCATGAATCCTAGTTTTGATTAGGGGTCAAATCCAGGTTTTTGGGCAGAGGATTAGTTTTTCGATTGGTAAGTTTCACAATTGTGGGAAATTTATGGCTTAGACGCTAAAGATCCATGATTATGTACGTTTTCTACCCATGACTGGCTCACAACTGATCCCTTCATTTTGAGTTATGCAGCCCCCAAAATTTAGTGCGCTATGCTACACAGTTTCACACTCGAGCATATTATTGGGGATTTGGATTTGGGGCTCTGCCATGAAAGCTCTATTGATTTCCCACTTGAGCTTGTCCAATTGACAAAGATTGAGGGTTTTTGCTTGCAAAATCAATTAGGCTTTTCGTTGTCAAGTTACCTACACCATCCTGCTATGTACTTTTGAAACTTGAAAATTTTTGGTTAAAGCGTTCTAGTCCAAGTTAGTGTTATTTCATAGGGTGCAGTTCGAGGCCAAGTTGAAATTGGTTGACAAATAATGGAACTCAGTTCAATTTATTGGTTGAATGTCCTAAAGTAGATTGGTTATAAGGCACTACGTGCACTGACATATTTGCCAATATGGAAGCTGGATTTGTTGAGAAAGTCCCTGGAATCTGGTTGATATTCATATGTTAGCATTCCCCATCTCTACATTATCAACATTTCTGGTAAGTTGCAGTGCTCTCTAGCAGGTTATTATTATTTATGTGATGTAGTTTACAAGCTGTTAAGTACAAGTTGGATATCCCTATGATGAGATTCTGTTCCATGTTAGTACACTTGTTTGAGTGTCAAGTCACGAGCAGATGGGCATGGGGAGACATTGGAATTGGCACACATGCTTGGAATGTGGTGAAATGTCTTTCTTCTCGAGATCACTTTAGCCATAATCCACAATCAGAAGGAAGGTAGAAACTTATGCAGTGAACATTTTTATATGGTGGGCTTCAAGCATGGACAATAATGGTCCATCAAAAAAGTATTTGAATTCTGCTATTTGTTGGGAGCTCCAGCTCATAAGCAACCTCACCAATCCTCCTTATGACTTTATAGGGTCCATAGAATCGGGGCTTCAACTTCTCAGCACCACTTCCTTTGAGGGTAGATTGTTTGTAAGGCTGTAACCTCAAGAATATCATGTCCCCTACCTCAAAAATCCTTTCAGTTCTGTGGCGATCAGTATACATCTTTTGCTGGTTTTGCGACTGCTGTAGGTTCTCTTTGAGTGCTGTCACAATGTCTAAGCTTTGCTGGATCAAATCTTTAGCTCTTGGTACTCTACTATTTGAAAGAATCAAATCCATGAATGAAAAACATCATAACTGTAGAGTGCTTTAAAAGGAGTCGTACCTATAAACATGTGATGGGTAGAATTGTAACAATATTCTCCAAGGTGCAGCCATTTGACCCACACTGTTTGCTGCCCCGTAGCATAGTTCCTCAGGTAACCTTCTATCCATTTGTTCACAATTTCCGTTAGCCAATTAGTTTGAGGGTGATACCTAGTGCTTGGGGTAAACTCCATACCTGTCAAACGAAAGAGCTTTTGCCAAAACAAGCTGATAAACCTGCTGTCCCTATCACTTCCAATGTTCCTTGGCAGCCCATGAAGTATAAAGATCTCCCTAAAGAACAGATCAGCCAACTCCTGAAATTTTTGGATTACCCCTAGCTACACCATCAAAATTCAGCTTGTACTTTCGATTTGGGGGTGGAATCCATTTGATATTGCTACATTGTTTGACTTGTTTTGTTGTATTTACTTTCATATGAATATTTCAAATTATTTATTTTACTTGAAATAGTTATAAACAATTCAGTCATTGAAGACTAGTGTTCCATGGGGATGCGTTCCCCTTCAAAATCCCCATGTTTCTAGGATGGGGATGCTATTGGGATGCGGGGACTTGGGGGAAACGTCCCCCTACCATCCCACCACCTCCGTTGTTGACCTGGGGACATTTCCAAGACATCCTCCTCAAAGAGGGGAGTTTTTGGGATGCCTCGGGTTTGGGGATGGCTTAGGGAATATGAGATGTTCTCGAGATATCCAAGGAACTCCCAAGAGTCTCTTGATCGTCCCTAGGACTTGCAAGCACTCCACATGGTAGGAAAATGAAAAGCCAATGTTTTTTAAAAATAAAAAATGTTTTCAATTTGCATGCCACAAACCCTAACTCAAATATTCTGCGGGCCCCACCCAAACTCTAAGCACTCACAAAAAACTTAAAAATAGGCAACTAAGCCTCATTCCAAATCACTTGCAAGTTTTAGAAATAGTAAGGATTTGGTGTTGCAAAAAACGAAGTGTTAAAATTGTGAAAATGGCTGCCCTTTGACCTCATTGGGGGCTCAGCCCCCAAACTTCCACCCTCCACTGCCCCACCATCGTCCGCATGTAATGTCCCATTTTAGAATTTCCTTATTTTTCCATAAATAAATAATTCTTACTCAAATCATATATGTGTAGTTAATTATACATATTAATTTATCCTAAAAAAATGGTATTTTGATTATAAAAATCAGATTGGAAGCTTATGATGTATCCCTGAAAATAAAACATATCCTTTAGCTCTTGTTGTAATTCTTCTTTCAATTTGCAGCAATTTCTCTTTGTATGAATGTCTTTGAAATATTTCTAATTTCTGCCCAAGTTAGTGGTTTTTGTCCACGAACTCAGTAATAGGAATTAAGGGGTTTCGTCCTTAGGCTGTTAGAAACTTGGTTCATATTCCACAAGGGAAATAATAAAATAATGTCTTGATCAATTTCATTCCATCCTCTTCATTTTTTCCTTCCTTTATATACCTTTTTTATTTAATTGACATGACTCATCATTTCATGCCCTTGGGTCCTTTCATCAGCTTTATTAATTATCAGTTTTGATTATATTGCTTATTTCTCCTTGAAAAATAAACTTTAATTTTACTTCATCAATTAATCCAAGCGCTACCATTTTACCTTCTGCGATTTCTTTTATTTGGTATCTTTTTGTCTTTTAGTGCTGATGTGGTTTGTCTCATTCAGCATCTCTAATTCCTTTGGCAGCTACTGAATTTAGTGGCAGTTTATAAAAAGGTAACCCTCCCTTGTCTTGTAGCGGCTGCTAATGGGATCTTCTTTTAACTGCCTTAATAAATTAATAATTTAATCTGGATTTAATTTTTTTGATCAGGGACATTACACCACACCCTCCCCAAATCTAGGTCCTTGGTCCCCCCTATCACTGAGACCTGTCCCTTGCATCCCCTCGTCCCCATGTCCCAAGACTCTGTGGAACATAGTTGAAGAGTCTGTTCGAAGTGTTCTTTATTCCGTGCCATTGTGTTTTCCCCTAGGCAAAAGACACTATATGGAGATTTCCAAAGGAATGACAAAGAGGTTGGAAAGGCAGTTTATAGAATGGGATTCGTTGGGGATTCATTTATGGGATAAGATTGATGAAATGACCTTCTCAGTTTTTTACATATTATTTCTGTGGTTGTAGAGTGCAATATTTATAATTTAATTTTGCATTAAATAAAGTTGAATAATGCAACACAACTAAGGTAAAAGTCGAGAAGAAGAAATGCCAAGTTTGTGGTTGGTACAACTGTACCCCTCTATTTGCATTTCATAATTTCTTCAACTTGTATTCCAGATGAGGGTTTGATTGCCATCTAACAATGTGTCATAAAAAAGAATATTTGGGCAGTAATCATTAATCACAAAGCTAATGGAAGTTTGACCCATATATAATTCTAATTTGGTGTTCCTACAGATGCTGCAGCTTGAAAACCCAGGGAATGTCAGGTCAAGTTTGCCATCTAACCCCAACATAATATTTATCAATACAGGAATTCTAACATTGTGATTGAATGACATAAAAACACCAGTTGTGAATTTTTTGACCTTTTGATTTATTCATTCCATCTTCTCTTCATTTTACTTGGTAGGGGCAAATAATTTCTTACTTGTGTTGTAGACAATATATAAAGAGAAAAAATTGTCCTTCTTTATTAACATTTATAATACTAATTGGTGGATCGATACACAATTGTTTGGTTCGTTCTACATAGCCAAATTTTATATTTATTCATATTATAGTTTCTAAATGTATATGGAAGGCTGGAGGCCTTGTAGATCAGTTGACTTATTGCACTTTTGAATTTTTAAGACTCTTGAGATGCTCGAGAAGAAGGAAAAAGTACTACAAAAGAAGATTCAAGGAGAGGTGGAAAAGGCCAAGGAGTTCACTCGTGCAAAGAATAAGAGAGGTATTTAATAAATGAGCAATCTTCAATGTGAGTTCTATAAACATATATGTTTCTCATTGTCAGAAGGTGCACTTTATACTGGCTACCTTGTTTGGAAAGCATCAGCACTTCATATATCTGATAATTTTGTTGTGCCTTTTCAAGATAATTGCCTCTTTTTTAGGCCTGAAGAGTAGTTTTCCATTCTTCCTGATAAAATTTTGTAGGTCTTTCTCTGATTAGATGTACACATGCAGAAGAAAAGTGGAGTTCCCAAATCCAGCATTTTTGGCATTTTAATCATTGAATTTGCAGATATCATCTTTTCATATATCTAACTGCAGAAAAGTAGATACAAGTTTAGGTTAAGGCTAATAACTTGTCAAATTGATGAGGCTCTTCAGATCTATGGCAGCCTGCAGGAAGCCTTGTCATATGACTTTGACAGCTGATAATAATCTATTAGCTGCTTCAAATCAGGGCTATGAACCAGCAAATGGGAGAAAAATTTACTTGATTTGTAAAAATAATGGATACTCATGCTATCATTTTTCAAGATTATGCATGATGCTTTAAAAAATGTAGTTGTGGAAAATGCATTTCATATTGGCTTGGAAAATTGGGAGTTTTTTTCTTTTGCTGCCATAGACTCTCTTTGATAACCTGTTAGGAATACCTCGAAGCATATTAAGATTGATAATTATCATGTACAGCGGCAATACAATGCTTGAAGAGAAAGCGGCTTTATGAAGTGCAAGTTGAGCAGCTTGGCAATTTCCAGTTAAGAATTCATGATCAGGTAATCTTTGGTTCCTAATTAAATTGTTAAATTTATAGACAATATAGGAAGTGATTTTTATTTCTTAAGACAATACAGAAGTCTAGAAGATACAGGTTGTCATGAATTTGATTTCAGTTGTGTAACTGTTGATCGGTGAACCAATTCAGATGATCATGTTGGAAGGTGCAAAAGCTACAACAGAAACTGTTGATGCATTGCGGACTGGAGCATCAGCCATGAAAGCAATGCAGAAGGCAACGTAATTGTTTTCATCCTAAACAATGCTGTTTTTAAATTTTTAGTAGATAAAAGAGGGTTTTACAGAGATCTCTCAATCACCATAAAAAGGCAAAATGGCTAAATTACATGGGCAAGATTCTAGTGAATGAAATTAGATATAATTGTTTTCCTTGCATTTTGAAAGAACAGTCTCATATTGAAACTATCAAGTTTACTTGCTTTCCATCCCCAAGTTTCAGCTAACAACCATTCACTGAGGTAGTTACTAAACTGCAGAAGCCTACAGATTTTCAATTAAAAGCTCCTCAATCGAAACAGAATAAAATTTTAACATCTACAGGCCTGAGTGATAGTTATCCAAAAGCTGGTTCAAGCCTGCTGCAGCAATCTTCAGTGTTTTGTGGAGTTCACATTTGCCTGGATACTTTCAGTGGCCAGGATATGCAGGCAGGCTTGGAGCAGATTCTGCATTTCTTCCACTGATTTGTGATTTTTCTGACTTCACTTCCTCTCCTGCTAATTTTTATATGCTTCTTACAGCTTTCAAATATGCACATTATCAGGTCCACCTCTGTCTTCCTCCAGCTCATAGCTTTCTACAAGATCCTTTCTGGACATTATTGGGCCAGTGCATTACATAAGAACAACCTCACATTGAAACTGTCAAGTCCACTTGCTTCCCATCCTCAACTTTTAGGTAACGCCCATTCGCTGAATTGTCACTAAATTGCAGAAGCCTGCATATTTTCAAGTAAAAGCTCCTCTAGGCTCTAACAAAACTGTAAAGACCATAAAATCTTAACTTCCATGGGCCTAAATGATTGCTATGCAAGGGCTGGTTCAAACCCACCATACCAGCAGTCTCCAGTATTTTGTGGAGTTCACGTTGGCCTGGATACTTGTAGTGGCCAGGATTTCCAGACATATGCTTGGAGCAGGTTCTGTATTGCTTACACTGATTGTGATTTACCTGGTTTCACCTCCTTTCCTGCTGATTTTTATCCGTTTCCTACAACCTTCAAATGCACACATTATCAGGCCCACCTTTGTCCTCATCCACCTCATAGCCTTCTACAAGCTCCTTGCTTGATGTTTGAGGCCATGGCATATATCAGACAGGTACCCATGCATCATCTCTTGAGTTTTCTTCTGTGGCCTTCCCACCTTCCTTCCTTAGCCCACTCTGTTTTTATAATCTTGGACCCCAGTGCTGGTTTCTGCTAAAGGATGGGCAAGGCCCGAGACATTGATACCTTGGGATGCAAAATAGTGCTGTTATTTTAATGCTTCTAACTAAAAATGTTTGGTTTTTCAGCAATCAGTTAAAAATTCAAAAGAATTCCTGAGTAATCTTTAATCAAAATATGTATTTCATCTCTTACTCTACAAAGTTATAACTCCTTTTTTAAAGATGAGCTTGGTTATAGAAAGACACATTTTCAAGTTTGTTGAATGTTAATTATTAAATGCATTATATACATGCAGAGTGAAGAGATAGGTTGCTTTATTCATTTAGATCAAGCGGCACACTATCATGAAATAATTTGTAGGCTTCATATTTTGCTAAAGGGAAGAGTTAATAGTGTATTCACATCACAGTTACCAGGTTCGGAAAAATTGATTCGTTCTGGAGGTCAAAAAGCTCAGAATTCCAGAATTTTAAACAAAAATCATATAAATTTTGGTCACAGTTGAAAATACAGACTGAATCAAACAAATCCAACCTGTCCAAACTATGTGGACCAAACTGGATTTGGGTAATTATGAGTATTCATCCTTCAAAACTCAAATTCTTCTAGTTGATATACCAGTTAAAGTGACTTTGGTTAGATTTGTAATCCATGCAACATTGAAAGGATTCTGACTGCTAGACATCTGTAAACTTATTCCATGGATTTGTGGAAATCATGTTGGATGGTAGCTAGTATGAGTTCCCAGAAACATGTATTCCTTCTCCCCTTAACAAACAGGACAATTATTTATAATAGGGATTGTAATTAGTGTTTGTGACTATATGTCTATCATTGTCACCACTCAATTTGACTCATTAAATTCCTTCGCTTCTATATTTGACAAAAGGTTTATCACAAAATTTATGTATGGCTTTTATTTTTCTGTTTGTCAGATGCAACGGTATATATTCCCTTTTTTAAAGAATGGTCATAAAAAATTCCATTTACAACATGCCAAAAGGCAATACGACCAACTGTCTAAAACTCTTGCAAAAAGAAGTGGACTTGGTTGTGATGAAATAATTTAATCATTAACATCTGTACAATCACTTCTTAAAATTCCTGCCAGCAGAATGGTTCCTTCTGATTAGGACCGTACTCTCATACTTTGTGTTTTTTGATGAATCTTTGTTGTTGATGATTGTGAATATCTATTGTAAGAATCTATTGGGAACTCTTCTCTACTAAAGTATGGTGGACCTTCTGCTTTCTTTAACAATGAGCTCTCTTAGTTGCGCTTATATGTACTTGCATGCATGCCCATGAAAAAATATTATATGATTTATTCTTTTCAAATAATTGTATTTGTTATTTTGATGTTATTTCATTCACTAAAGAATTTTTGTTCCTTTCCTGCATTGAAGTTAGGGCAGCTTTTTCTTAATATAGAGTATGTGTATGCATGCAAATGTGTGTATTAAATGAGAGAGAAGAGAAGGGAAGGGGAGAGAGCGAGAGCAAGAGAGGCTGCCCACTTAATCAATTTAGAACTGTTATGAACCATAGGCATTTTAGAAGAACGAAGCCAGGTGCCAAAATCTACCAATTACTGTAGATAGTTGATTTTCTGGCAAGTCTTGGGTAGGCATATTTAAAAGGTTAACCTCTGTTGTTGAATATTTTATAAAATATACTGAAAAGGTTGATACTCAAAATAAGAATACAGTTCACACTGAAGAAATTTACATAAATTGCTGGCCTTGTTTATTCATTAAATATGGAAAACGTCAAGGCAACCTTTGGTAGCAAAAGAGTTGGTTCTTGAGGATCCATTTAAGTTTTTTACAGTATGATATGTATATCAAATATGTATCACTAATTGTTGGTTCTCATATTTGTTAGGTGAACCGTGAGACTATCTGTGCTAGTAATCTCTTCTAAAGTTTCTTTCAGAGATGAATGATATGCTCCCCTTGAGGGTAGTTATTAGTTTCTGAATAAAATATTGGTACTCAAACGTAGCTATATGTGGCACCCTACAATTTTATAAAATGAAATATCCTAAGAGTTTTTCAGGTTTTCTCAGTCTATAATATGATATCCTTTTGTTCAAAACACAAGCATTCTAACTTACCATATAATCATATTATCAGAAACTTTAGGTTTTCTTGGTAGTACTACACCAATGATTGTGTCTGTTACCTCTTCAACTTATATAGGTTTTCTTGGTAATACTGCACAATTATTGTGTCTATTACGTTTTCAACTTATATTGGTTCACCTGGACATTGCAACATAATTAATTTAAGAGATTGTCAGTGTTGACCAGAATTTTGTTAATAAAGTTAACTGGTAATGTTTTCTTGGATGTTTGACATATTGAAGATGCAAATCAGTGATTTTGACAAAGAATGTTGTTGAAACAATAATATGATGGGATACAATTGTGTTTAACAGTAATATTGATGATGTGGACAAGACAATGGATGAGATCAACGAACAAACTGAGAACATGAAACAGATTCAGGAGGCATTGTCGACGCCTATTGGTGCGGCTGCAGATTTTGATGAAGTAAGTAGAAACATGAATTCAACAGAAGCTCCATTTTTTTAACATTAATTTGCACTATATACTAATTCAATATGGGTCCTCTTTTGCAGGATGAATTAGAAGCTGAGCTTGAAGAATTAGAGGGTGCAGAATTGGAGGAGCAACTACTGCAACCGGCCACAACCACCCCAGCAATGCCTGCACAATATGTTCCAGCTGGCAAGCAGCCCACACGACCAGCACCCCAGAAAATGCGTCCACAGAATACAGCCGAGGAAGATGAACTTGCTGCACTGCAGGCAGAGATGGCAATGTAAAGAAGGCAGTCCATCAATTCAAGCAGGTTGTAAGAACTTTTAATACATAATACCTGCTTATTAGTGTTCAATGGACATTAATCTACTAATGAAGCTCTGTATGAGTTCAATAATTGTCACGTTTTTGTTATTCCATGATGTTTTATGGAGCAGAGAGACCTATGGATTATACTAAGATTGTTGTTAATGTCAATGAATATATTCTCATGGGGTGGGTTAGGTATATGCAAAAAAATTGTGATTTTAAATTTCTATTTTAAATATGAAGTAATGGTTCATATTGGGTTGCTGTGGGTATCAGGTATTGTTGGAGGATGACAATTTGAACACCATGGTTGGTTCACAACTTTCCATGGTGCCATCCTCTTATGAATTTGTAAAAAGGAATGCTGTATTTTACATTTTAGTGCTGAGATAATCCAAGATGCCTTGGCATGTGTTATTGTACAAATATGTTGTTTAGCATTTTTGGTTTACATGTAGAACGTCTTGCACAGCATGAGCATCCAGATTATTTATTTAGAAGGATTGTTCATGCTTATTTTTGTTGTTCCATAGGTGATGCTTCACATCAGTCTTGTGCCTTGCCAGTTCATTAACTAATGTTTGGAATGTTGTTTAGTGTAAATGAATTATGAGCCTATATGGAGATGCGATTTTTGGTCTTTTCCCTGAAGTTGAGGCAAATGCAGAAAACTAGGAATTTGAGGAGACCAGGGTGTCCAAAATGATTGATTTTTTTTATATGATGTGGGAAATGAAATGTGTGAGTTATTGAATTAAAAAATGGATATATTTTTCTTCTAGCTTGTTTTAGATTTATTTGTTATACCTCTTTACTCATGCGTGTTTGAAAAGCAACTGAAATGTGAAATCTTTTAATAATTGCATAAATGGAATGGAACTAATCAATACCTTATTTTGCAAATACATGAGGGTGCAACAAAGTTTTGAGGTTTGTAAACACAAATTACAGTCATCTAGATCCTTCATTAAAATATATTTTCTTAAAGGAGGCTTTAATGCAATGTACAGAGAGTTGATTCGCTCTCGTGTCTGTCTGTAAATGCTTAACCGATTTGAACTGGGATGCACTATAACAGAATTAGAAAAGAGATCGAATTCAAATGGTTAAGGCCTAGATAAATCATTTGGAAAGCCATGCAAAGAGAAACAAAGATGTGCAAGGTTCTAGTCTAAAAAAACAAATAATGATTTGACTGGAGCATTAATATAAATTATATTGTCAGGATATGGGACGAAAATAGGCCCAGACTCGTGAATGCAAAATGGGAAAAATTTATTTTACGGCGATTCTTTTTTGGGAAGCTATAAAATTTGAATAATTCTTTTTTTTCATTTGAATAGCAAATCGGGGCCACCCCAAGTAAGATCACCGTTAGGGATAGGATCCCAGCCTGAACTATCTTGCTCATTCTTTCTTTCCTCAGGCTCCATTTGCAGATTCCCCTCACACTTCCTTACCTGAGTGCCCCTGTTCGTACCGCACAATTCATACTTTATGATTTATGAGATTTTATTCTTGTAAGCTATAATTTTTAATTACATTGAAAAAAAGCTCTCTCAAACCACATTAGAAATAAGGGTATCTTCCACACATAAAGTATCTTAAAGTTCCAACTCCCATAATCAGAATGTATAGCTCTTCTAAAACATCTTTATTTGAGGTCTGTAAGTAAACGCCTAATTATTTCGCACCACATAGTTATTTTGAATATTATTCCCCCAAACCGTATTGAGAATCCCTAAAACGCAATCATTAAGATGCTTTCATTCACAACGCTTAAATTGGTTCCTCCATTTCTAAAGGTATAGATAGTGCTTAATTTGTGTTCTTTTGCTTGCAGCTTTGTAATGAATGCCCACATAAACATCGTTGACAGTGTCGACCAACGATCCAAGGGATATTTCACCACAAATCCTGTTAGAGGAAACTTTTAAGTATTCCAACAAGGACAACATAGGGGGGAGAGGACCTAGTACTTGAGCATGTTTCAATAGTTGTGATAGTAGTTGTTTATATGATGTCCAATATTTTTATCAATATTGAACCAATAGTTGGGACTTTGAAGTTGTTAGTATTGATGATGACTACCCATAATTAAACAAAATGTATTCCTATGATCTAAAAAGCAACCAATCATGTGATTCCACATCAACACTCAATAAAACATGCAGTGAATGCATAACTATTGGTTTCACTTTTTTTTTTTGGGCCTTTTTGGACACCTTGACAAAAAACATGCTGATGTGGCATCATATTTGATGATGTGGCCTTGAAACCTTAGTTATAAGCAGGGGACTTGTCAAGTAAGCTACTGTAAAAAATTGGGAGTGATTTGAAATTTCCACTTAGGATAATTAGAAGCGCGAAGTTAGGGTGCAAAACTATTGGATCCTCTCCCCTAGATAGCTCTTCAGGTTTGCTGAATTTTAGACAAATCCAATTGTTTCCAAGTTGATATTTGGCATAAGAGATCGAAGCGTTTTGCCGGATTTAGCAACCTCATGTTTGATTGCTTGTATTTTTTGTTGAGATTATATGAAAATCAACGGTTAAAAATTGTAGAGAAGGATGCATGATTATTGAAATGATCTCAACCGTTAGATTTTTTAAAATATTAAAAAATATATATAATTAAAAAAAAAACTACATTCTTATCAGTCTTAATTTTAAACTAGGAAAAAATATGATAAGAATGAAGTTTTTTTATTAAACTTTTTTAAACTTAGATTTTTAAATTTCTTTTAATTATAAGATATATAAATAAGAAATATAATGAATAAATAGTTAATTATATATTTAGAAAATTTTAAGTATTATTTTTATTTATAGGATTTTAATAAATATAATATATAAACAATGAATTATATGTTTATTTTTTAAATTTAAATTTATTTTAATAACTATTATCTTATAATATATAATATGAAAATTTTAATAATATTATTAATTAATATATAGATACATAAAAATAAATAAATAAAATTGTTTTTCCAAATAAAAATAATTGTTTATATATGTAAAAGTTGAACCTTTTTTGTTGGAATCATTCACATTTTGATATCATGTTGAAGTGAGTAATCAAGATGTACTTTGGATCATTAATTGACAACACCAAGTAACCTCCACATACATAAGAGAGAAGTAATAACAAAGGATGTTATTCCGTCAAGTAAGAATACAATATGATACAAGATGTGTTGATGTCTTGCAAGATGCAAGAGGAGCCTTGCTTATAAAGGCAAGGTGAGAGATAAAGATTAGACAAGAACATGACAAGTGTCTCAATCTTATAACATGAGAAAATTAACTCAACAAATATTAAATGATTTAGGACATAAATATTAAATGCCATAAGATAAAATAAGATCTCATCTAGACAACTAAGACTTCTAGAAAGATTTTAAGGATTTAAGTAAACATTGTGAATGCTACTCATGGACTAGTTAGATAAAATACCATATTCACACCAACAATTTTAGTTTTAACAATTTTAATATAGTTTATTTTTATTTTTAATATTTTATTTAAAATATAGTTATATTTTAAAAAATTTAATTTATTTAATAATTTCTATATTTACACTCAATTTTATAATAATTTTATAATTTGTTAATATTGAATTTATTTTTCAATTAATGTTAATATTGTTTATAATATATTAATTATGTTTTTAGGTACATATTTAATTAATATTTCAATTCTAATGAATTGTAAAAAATAGTTTAACTTTTTCTCTAGTCATTTTTTTTAATAAAATAGGGTAAAAACTTTATTAAATCAAATAAACAATACATAGCCAGAAAGTACAACCAATCCCCACAGGGCCCAAAGTCAACAAAAAAACCATCAAGTAGCACCTAAGAAACATCTCATATCCTCTGTAACCAACTCCTCCAACTCTTGAGACAAGTTCTCAGGAATACCTCCCCAATCTTCTACCTTCTAATCTCCCCTCCACTCAGTTGCCCATTTAGCCAAGCCATCTGCCACCTTATTCCACTCCCGTGGGATATGGTTGAAGGTGATAGAATCCAATACTCCACCCAAAGAGATAATTTGTCGAACCACAACATCCAACTTCCAATTTACCTCCTCCAGTTGGCACTTATTCAACAAGTCAATCACAATTTGAGAATCAGACTCACAAATTACCCTTCTCCACCCCAAGGCAAAAGCCCTTCTTAAAGCCAAGAGGATAACCAAAGCCTCCATGAAATTGTTAGAGTGGTGGCCTCTGTATTCCGAAAAGAACTCTAAAACTCTAGAACTATCTTTGCCAATTCCCCCCACTCTAGCATGTCTAGGATTACCTCTAGAGGACCCATCAGTACTAATCTTCAACACCATAGGAGGAGGTGGCCTCTAATGTCCATCCCTCAGGAACTTCCCTCTAACACTCTGACCTAGATCAAAACCAGGCCCCCTCCTATCACAAACAGAAATCCCCAAGCTCTGAACCACCCCCATCTCTTCAGGAACCATGGGGACCGAAAGGTCACACTTGGCCACCAAAGTCTCTTGAATAACCCCCAAAATTCTCATCAAAACTTGCCTCACCTGAAGCTTCTTATCCAAAAAAATCCTGTGGTTGCGCTCCAACCAGATATGCCAAATAATCAAGTTGGGACCAATTGTCCAAACAATGTGGAGAAAAGAAGTCTTAGTCGAAGAATTCCCCAACATGGTTCAAAAATCATCCAAAGAAGAGGCATTCCTGCATGGTTGATTCCAAGCTTGCCACTAGAAATGTGAAACCTCCCTAGCAAAAGAGCACTAAAAAAAGGTGAGAAGTGTTCTCAATACTATTAGAAAACCACACACATAGAGGGGCCCTGAAAACCACGTTTCCAAATATTCTCCCAGGTCAGACATCTACCATGCATCACAAGTCAAGAGAAGAAATTGCACTTGGGCCAAGAGAAATTATTCCATATTTGATTCCACCAGTCGACCCCCATTTGCCTAAAAATTTGTCTATCCAACACCTAATAACAAGAAGTAAAAAAAAAACTTACCTTTTTGGTCATGTCCCAGGCAAGAACATCTCTTTCCAAAAGAGAGTTGCAAACTCTACCAGCTAAAATGCAAGCAAGCTCCTGACAATCCTCCCTTGAGCCCCTAGGAGGTCACTCCTGCAGGTCCTTCCACTGATACACAATAGCCTGCACTAGAACCTGGGGGATTTTAAAATCCACCACACAACTCCAGCCAGCCTCTAGAAAATTCCTACATAGCTCATGCAAATGAGGATGTGTTGACATAATAGGAGGATGCCCATCCTAAGAATCATACTAAAAAAGAGCATCTAACCACTATTGTAAATCCAAAACAAGCCTTGCTTAATCAACTTAGCTCCCCTTTTTAGAGTACTCCAAACCATAGAGCCTTTATCCAAAAGGGTATATCTAGGCACATCCACACTCTCCACGTCCCCCAGATATTTTGATGTGAGGATCTTAGCCCAAGTCTTCTACTGTTGAGAAAACCAACACCAATAGAGTTTCACTACCAAAAATTTCCCATTTAGATTAGCCTGCCGAAGACCAAGATTGCCTTCTTGCTTTGGCCTATACACATCATCCCACTTAACTAGGCTCCACTTTCTTGAGAGGATATTATTGCACCAAATAAACTGATGACAAAGACGCTCAAAGTCTTTGACAAAGCTGGCAGGGGAAAATAACACAAAGCACCTGTATAATGAGAGAGCCTAGACCACAGACTTCAAAAGAGTAACTCTACTAGCCGCAAAGAGCCACCTACAAGTCCAGTGGCTGACCATTTTATGAAATTTCTCAATAACATCCTAGCAAAACAACCTTGGAAGTGTGCACACAACTATAGGAATACCGAGATAAACAAAGGGAAGCAAACCATTGATCTGGAACTTGAGAATTCTGGCAATTCACTATTGAATAAGCTTAGGTGTGTTAAAGAAATAAATAGAAGACTTACCCTCATTGATGCTCTGACCCAAAGCATCCAAATAATAGTCTAGGGCCTTCCTCAAATTGACCGCTTCATCCACTCTGGCTAAGCCTATCAGATCCTATCATCCACAAATTGCAAGTGAAATTGGTAGGGTAAATTATTGCCCCAACACCAACCTTTGAATGAGACCAAGTTGAACATGGGATCTCATAAATCTCAACCCAAGCCCCTTAGCCATCAAGATGAATAAGTATGAGGATAAAGGATCCCCTTTTCGCAGGCCTCTGGAAGCCCCAAAAAGCTCAGAAGACTCCCCGTTGACCAACATAGAGAAGGAAGAAGTGGCAACTCATAACCCACTAAATCTAGGTATTGATAAATCCAAAATCCCTCAAAATATTGGAAAGAAAATCCCATTTGACATGGTCATACGCTTTTGCCATGTCCAATTTAATAAACATAGCCTTCTCCCTAGAGGAAGCCATAGAATGCACAGTCTCAGTCGCAATAACCAGACCATCAAGAACCTACCTGCCAACCACAAATCCACCCTGCTCCTCATAAATCAACTTATCTAGCCACAACTTCAGATGCTCAACAATCAACTTGGTAATTATTTTGTAGACCACATTACACAGGGAAATTGGTCTAAAGAGATCCAAAGAGTTAGCGCCCTCCCACTTAGGGATAAGAGCCAAAAAAGTGGCATTCATTGCTCTCAGCATTTGCTTGGTCTTTTGAGACTCTTAGACAACCTCAAGAATGTCAAGCTTAATAACCTCCCAAAACTCCTGAAAGAACTCGATCAGAAAGCCATTGGGGCCTGGAGCTTTACCTTTCTTCATTTGAAACACAATATCCTCCAACTTTGCCAAGGAGACCAGATTGAGAAGAGAATCATTCATTTCACCGGTCACCACAATAGGGATGAAAGATAAGATTGAAGCCTCCTCACTAGCAGGGGGAGAATTATCAGAAAATAATGCAGAAAAAATCAGACAGCCTCTTTCAAAATCTCTGTAGTGGAATAAAGATGCACCCCTTCTTGTGTCTGAAGAGAAGAAATGATATTACCTTGCCTTCTATCCTTAACTGAATTATGAAAGAAAGAGGTATTCCTATCCCCTTCCTTGAGCCAATTGATGTGAGACATCTATTTCCAAAAGATTTCCTCACGAAGCTCCCATTCCTCAACACCCCTCATTTCCAAAGTTTTTTCCCTATGCAACACCTTAATAAGTCCTTGATCCCAGATTTTCCAAGTACTGGATTCCAAATGCTCCTAAGCAACCCTTCTAGCCTGGAACACATTGCCAAAGTGGTATCTATTCTAGTGTTTTAACTTGTACTTGATGAATTAGAGCCTCTTGGTAAAGGAGTACATAATAGTACCAAAATTCAACTTCCCATCACTCCACCAACTCGAAATAAGATCATGGAGAGACGCATCTTGAAGCCACATGAGTTGAAATCTAAAGGAATTATTTTTAGAGTATCTAGAAAAACAAGTAGAGAATTTGATTGGCTAGTGATTTGAGCCCCGCCAATCCAAAATCTCAGAACTAGTCACCCGTCTGTCACCAACCCAAAAGTTGGACACCAAAAACGTGTCCAACCTTTTTGAAATGGCAACATCCCTAGTCCTCCTACTGTTCCAGGTAAACATCCCATTCATAGGTTTGATGTCCACCAAATTCAATTGAGCCACATTGTCCCTAAGGAGAGCCGAGGAGGGGTCCAATTGGATAGAACCACCCCTTTTCTCCTCCAGAGAGGAGATAGCATTGAAATCACCTGCCAAAATCTAAGGAAGAAAAGGCTCCAAAGAACACAGGTATCTAACATGTGACCAAAAATTCATCTTTCCAAGTAAGTTTGTAGGAGCATATATGTTAGAGAAAAGGATTCTCTCACCCGACTCCAAGCTAGAAGCAACAAGAGAAATATAATACCTGCAAGAGAGTCACCAACTAGGAATAACTCTACGTGGATCCCACAGACAAGCAAGTTTCCCACAATTTCCTATGCCTCAACACACTAGCACATCCCTCTACCCCAGATCTTAGAAGCCAAGTTCAACATACTTTCAACAGAAAACTTAGTCTCTCAAGGAAAACCATATTAGGAGAGCAAACACAAATTAATTCTCAAATAGCCTTTTGTCTAGGGATGTTATTCATACCCCTCACATTCCATGATGACACAATCATTGTTGAGGTTGGTAGAAGTGAGAATCAATAATCCTCACAAACTAGACTCCACCAATGTTTCCCCAATTAACTTTACTTTTTCCTGATCCTTCTTCCTACTTGCTTTAAGGGGCTTCTTCGGGATCTCCTTTTTGAGCGATTTATGTTGCAAGCCCAAAGTAGGAGAAGGTGCTTTGCTTTTAACAGTCTCTTCGACACCTTTCTCAATTATGGGTCTAGAACCAGGAATCCCAGACCCCATAATTATCTTTGGCACCAAATTGTTCGCCTTAAGCATAGAATTTGAGGGAGGTGGGCCCAACTCCATTTGAATTGAAAGGCCCTCCATCAGAGCTGAGACACAAATATAATTTGGCTAATTCTCGAGGTGCTTCTCAACTATAGATCCCTCCATAACTTGCATATCCAGAAGAATGCCTTCCTCCTGAATCAAGTCCTCTAAGGCATCAAACCTATTAAATGTTTTCTCATGTCTATCCTTGAATGTCCTCTTTTGGCCTCTATTTTTATTACGGGGTTTGATATGAACAAAACCATCCTTGTTCACCACCACCCCCTGCATGGGAGCTTTACCTTTATCAAAATTATGGGAAGGCTTTGAAGGAGAATTACCCATACCTATAGTATTAATAGCTTTGGAGCACTTCCATTGAAGGTGGCCATATTGATGACACAAACATCGGAAGGGTAGTGCCTCATAATCCAACTACTAGGTCCAGGAGGTTGACCTAATACTCATGTCAATAGAATCTGGTAATGGTTTTCTAAAGTCAATTTCAATGCATACCCGAGCAAAGGAAATGACCCTTTTAGTTAGAGTTTGTTGAGAAGGCCCAATGGTCTTACTAAGCATGAGAGAAATCATTTGTAATTTATCACTTCGCCAACATTCTAAAGGCAAACAAAGGAGCCACACCCACATTGGAACCCTAGAAGGAAGTTCCTTCGCAGAGTTGAATCCCACATGCCAAGGTTTAATAAAGAGGGCTACCTGATTGTAGAAGTAAAGCCCACCTTCAAAATCTCAATTTCTATCAGCAACTCAGGAAAAATCCACCATGAAGAAGTTGTTGGCCGCCGACATTATGTCAATATCACCTTTCGGGTTCCAAGTCTTGCGCATCCAAAAATACAAAAAAGGGAGACACCCACATCCCTAGGAACTTGCAAATCAACACATGGTTGCTATAATACGCTACATCCTTGACCACAAAATTAGGTTGTATTATCAACACTAGTTGATCCTGCGATCTTTCCAAGCACCCATTCACCTTGTGTAATCGGAAACCATTATTTTGTGATGAACCCTCACCTAGGTTATCCATGCAAGTAGAAGAATTCCCATCCCCGAGCAAAAAGAAAACAAATCCAACTTGCAAGAGTAGCGACTAAACCAAACTCGAGTGGGAAAAACTCCCCACACCCAAACAAATGGAGGAACAAAAGAAAACCCCATAAAAATCACAGAGTAGTTGAAGATGAAAATAGACCCAAAGAGAATAAAGAACGCCCCCTGCAAACACTAAAAACCCCCCACCTAATAGACCAAAGTGTTACACCACCGCTCAAGAAGCAGACACATGCATGCAAGGAGAAAGGACGACATACAACCGCAACCTCACAAGCCACGGGCTGCCATGCTTGTGCAACACCAAACTCCGCCCATTGCCATCATGTTTCTTGAACTTTCTATATAGTCATTTATTAACTTAATAAGTTTATTATTTATTATTATTTTTTAAAAAATATTATGTTAATTAATATTTGGATTTTGATATATTTTGACATTGCATTTAGTTTATTCTATTTTAAACTTTAATTTAGATTTAAATTTGAAATTCATTTTATTATTTATTTTTATAAAGTTACAAATAACAATTGAAATTTATTATAATTAATTTAATTTATAATTATTTGTCTCATTAAAAGTTTAATTGCTGTAAAATAATTCTATTTTGACATTTTATTTATTTATTTTAATTTATATAATAAAATGAATTTCAAACTTAAAATCTAACTTTCGATTAGTTGTTTCATGCCAACAATCCAAGGATAACACATGTCTATGAAGTTATGCTTAGGGTAGCATGTCATTTGATTAAGGACATGATAATTCACCTTTAAAACCTCTTAAGTGTACCTATTGCACACTTAAGGGGAGAGAGAGAGGGAAGGGGGGAGTGCAAATGAGACAAAGGATGAGAAAGGCAGATATACAAAGAGTGATAGAGAGTTAGAGAGAGAACCACAAATAGAAATGAAGTGATGGAGAGAGGGAGATTAATACAAAAAGAGAGAAGAGAGAAATAAAGAGATGGAGCTATAGAGATAGAGAGAGAGAAATAGAGAGATCGAGGGAGATAAAGAGAGATAAAAGAGACATATAGATATAAAGATAGAGGTGTAACTAAGGGTATTTTTCCTAGGGTTAGCAGATCTAATGCATTAACATAAAACCCAAAGTAATAATGAAGTGGAAAGGAAAAACATGAAAACAAATGAAAGATCTCACCAAATGTCTTCAATCTCCATGGCTGACCTCCATTACACCTTCTCAACTTGTTGCAAATATGATGTTGCCCTCAGATTTATGACGAGCAATCTAATGACAAGACAAGCCCTAAGCAAATGTTGAAGGATTTGAGATGACAATATGCAATACTAAGCTACAATGCAACTAGTAAGCATCTAAACTATGTCTAATTATGTCTATGATAAAATGACAAGATTGCAAGATGACAAGATAGCAAGAGCATGAAGTCTAGATAGCAAGAGATTGCCTAAAACAAGATTGCATGAGATGAGAAAATGAGACCAAAATTGCCATTTTATAGAAAATACAATTTTGAGTGAATGGCCAAGATTGAAGATTGACAAGTGCCCTAGAATCAATGGACAAGATTCAATTTGACACCGACAACTAGGGTTAGGGAAAATTCAAAATGAACAAGATTGATTTTTAGAAAATCAAATCAAGGGTTGACAAGGCATGTGACAAGAGATAAGATTGACACATAAAAAGAGGTAGCTGGAAAATCAAATAATAAATGAAAATTATTTGATTTTTGAGGAAAAA
>VDFB02077536.1:0-60929 GCA_007258455.2 Sequoia sempervirens
ATATCGATTGTAGGTCTAATGTGAGAAGAAGTGATTATGCTTTGAAAACTAGTATCATCTATTACAATTGCAATAAATCATAACACATTGAAATATTTTGCAAGGGAATGAATGTAAGACCTTTTTCTCCTCAAAAGAAGATTGACTCTAATCAACAAAAGAAGGCGATGGACAAGGTATGGAAAAAGAAGGAAGAAAGTGAAGCAAAAAATGAATCTGTACCTCATCTCAGGGGAAGTTTTCATTTGGAAACCCTTTAGCCCCCTAAAAAAATATGTTATTGAAGATTTCAACATAGAAAATGAGTTGAATCAATTCCTTTATTGCACAAAATTTCTAAGCAAGAATGAATCTTTTGGTGATAATTTTTGAGCAAGAGAATGATTTTTGGAGATGTGTTGAGATTCATTCTATCCCTGTGATGCCACAACAAAGTCTGAAAAAAGGTTCACCTAACAAAGTATGAATGTATTTATGGTGGAAATTTAGGGATTTTGAAAAGCCTTTTATGTGGTTTTTGGACCATTTAACCTCATTTAAATGATATCAAGTGTGTGCAAGAGCTAAGGGAGTGAAGAAGGTCTCAGTGAGTTGCGAGCTAACCCTAACAATAGTATTCACAAGTATTTCTCTAGTTTTCCTATAAAACCCTTGTTTGTAGATAGTGTTATCATGGTTACACCAATTTCATTGATGTTGAGAATCCAAGGCCAAAGTTCAAGAAACATCCATACATATCTACTATGACCGACAAAGATCCATAGCATTCTCTCATGTTCCAATCAATGCGATTCATTCTAAAGATGTTTGCATCTATATTCATTCTTAGCTGGGTGAGTACAATCATCTGAAGTTGGAAGAGTTCATATAAAATTATCTCTTGGGTGATGATTTTAAGCTTAAATCAGAGTATGTGAATGTGAAAGAAAAATTATTAGATGTGTGGAATGGTTTTCCTAATTTTTTCTTTGAAGACATAGGTTTACCAGGTTAATGTCAACTAACCTAGCACCTAATACCTTTAAATCAACTTAAGTTTATGGGTTTGATTGATTTGACGTGGATGAATTGATGAGGGATGTGATGAGTTTTTGTATATTGAGAGAGGTTTATTTGGGTTACATGGGTTTTTAAATTTTATGTTATTTGAATTCAAGTAACTAGGATTTTAGGTTTGAAATGATTTGGATAGGGGGTTTTTCCACAATAGTGTGTCTCACTTTTGGGACATGTCGATTTTTGCTTGAAATCACTTTTTTGAGAAAAACTAATGATTTTATCCTTGAGAGGTTCCATATAAAGGGTTTTAATTGAAGAGGGATAGATAATACCCTCTTAGATCAAACCCCCTTGGATAGAACCCCTCTAGTATTAAATCATACCCACAATGGAGTCTCCTTCACACCTATCAAAATTCTAGCAAAAAAACACTTTTTCTTTACATTTTGAGGGATTAAATAACATCATTTAGAAATTATCTTTTGCATGATTTTAGCCCTCAAAATGAGCTTTCCAACAAGTATAGTTTTGATATGTTTTCATTTTATCTTGTATTTAGTTTTCAATTTTTATTGAACATAGGTTTTTTTCCAAACATCAAACTCTTCATTCTACAAAGGTGGAAAAAAATAGTAAACCATTTTAAAAAAAAAAAATAAAAAAATACCCTTTTCCCTAGGTATTTATGTCCTTGTTTCACTCCCTAAAAAAATGGATTCCAATATATACACAATAAGTTAGGTTGTATGACACACACGTATGTCTAAATTATAGTTATAGGGTAAGTGCACTAAGATGGTTCCCAAAAAAGGGGTTGAAGTGGCCACTTTTTTTCTAAAATCAGTAAATAGTGACCTTGGGCATGAAATTGATGATAGTTACACTCAAAATTTTG
Organism: Sequoia sempervirens; assembly: GCA_007258455.2. Taxonomy (NCBI): domain Eukaryota; kingdom Viridiplantae; phylum Streptophyta; class Pinopsida; order Cupressales; family Cupressaceae; genus Sequoia; species Sequoia sempervirens. Next base: position 1,895 of record VDFB02077536.1, read on the forward strand.
AGATGTAACAAAAACAAGGATCAAAGTGCTTCGAGTCTACTTTCTAAACTACTAATTTATTTTGAAAAATGGTTGAGGATTAGTTGGTTCAAAAGAGGGATGTACACAATTGGTGTTGTTTTTCTTAAAACATAACATAGCAAACTTCAAAATAACCTAAGCATGGTGAAAATTTTTGGTAGTATTTTTAAATCGCTTATATCGGGTTAGCTAACAGTATCTTAGTTGATGTAATAATTTTTCTTGATAATTTTTAATGAATTTCATTTGATTTTTACTAATTTTCTAAGTGGGCACTTCCTCTAAGAAGCATAATTTTGACGTACTCACAAATTTTGGAAACTAATTGATTTTTTTTCTTTTTTTTAAATTTGTAGAATGGAGTCTAGTTTCTAAAAATGTAATTTATTTGAAATTTTGATGAATCCATTAATTTTATAAAAAACACCAAACATTGCTTTTAGCAAAAACATACATACGTATTGTAAAATAAATTATGGATGAAAGGTTTAACATTTTCAAAAAAGTGAAAAAAATTAAGCATCAAGCATAGCTAAGAGATAATCTAACATTACCCATGTGTTCAATTTTGTCGATATTGAACTAGATGCAATCTTGATGGTGAGCACAAACCCGGCCATGTGAAATTGTAGAATTTGCAAAAACACATCTCTGGCCTTGTTGGGAATTCCCTCCAAGCCTTTGGATTGGTATCCCAAGGCAAGTAATTTCACTTTTTTCTTTGTTTTAAATGTGAAATAACGCGAGTGTGTTTTTTAAAACTTTTTTTCAAAAGTGGCCACAAAATTGGTACCCAACTTCATGCACCTGCCCTACAGTGACTTCAAAAATTAATTAAAAATATATATAAGGATTTACAAGAATGGGAATGGTCACTCGGACAACAAGGATGAGTACCCAGAGAGAGAAAATTTAAATTGGGAATTAATTGGCATGTGGTGTAATCGAGGAATTGATCTTCGATATGACAGATGGAGAGGCATTGGTAATAATAAAAAGGCGGAATAAAACAAAGGAAAGTATTTCTTGGAAGGGAGGTGGAGTTTCCATGCATAATAATGATTGCTGGTGAAAAGGTGGCAAGTGTGAATCGCTTATGAAAAATAGAAAAAACACTAAGATGTTTATTTTCCAAATGTATAATCACAAAGTTCCATTCAAACAAAGAGTGTGGAAATACAAGTGATGAGTGTTGAGGACGCAAAAGGAAAACGAAGTGAGTTCTTGCTTTTTCCCAAAAGTTTCCATAGCTTTGTGAATATGGGTGGTCCTAGGAAGTGGACTGAACCGCACAAATTTGACTCGCTCCGCAACAATGAGAAGCTCTGGAGTCTATTCGAATAGGTGGGTTTCACCCATTATTTTGTTGCTATGGAGGGTTATAATAAGAGGCTCAGCTACAAGTTTTCCAATTCATGGAGAGATGGTGTGGCTACTCTGGGAGGGATTCAATTCAAAGTGGATGTTGAGCTGATTACAAAATGCGACAGGCTTGGCGTATGAAGGCATGAAAGTAGAAAAGGTTAGTAATGGTAAATATCAGGATTACTTTGAAAAGTTCTTCAAGGGAAAGAAAACTAGAAAGTGGTTTCAAATGGCTATTCTAGGGTTAAGCTTCCTCCTCCGTATCACAATGTCTGCTTTATCGTGATGAAATATTTTACCCTTGAGGGTTGATACCAGTCAGTTCATAGCTATCACTTTCCCATTCTCAACCATATTAGGCACAGGAGAAAATTAACTTGTTCTTTTTTTCCTCCCTAAGCCAAAGCCTTACTCATGGTGCAAACCTGTCTTTAAATCAAGGCCTCATAAGAGCTATATGTAAATTTGTGATATCTAGAACCCTACAGAAAAAACTAGTTCTGAAAATGCTTGAAAACCCCAAGCCCCAAAGCTCGGTGAAGATTGAGCTTCTCGAAAACCTTCCCTCCCCGGTGCCTAAAAAGTCTAGTAAGAAACCCCAAAGCCCTAAGAATTCTGGAAAAAAATACCAAAGCCCTAATACGGCCATGTGGATGGATTTACTTGCAGTCACTCCCAAAAAATGAAAAGATGTCTTGATGGAATTGGGAACTAAAAAAAGGAGAAAGTTGATTTTGAGTGAATTGGGTGAAGAGGTGGACACCATAACTATCCATGACAATCATGAGATGGAAGGTTTTCACCAAGGTGGTAGAAGGTCTAAAATATTGGCTATGGCGGCATCTAAAGGAAAGGAGAAGAAGAAAAATGCTCAAAGCCCAGAGGAAAAATCCCAAAGTCCTCCGGAAAGTGTTGAGAAACAAGAAGACGAGGAAATTGATTCCTCAACCAAAGAAATTCTGGATAGTCTGGGTGGCAACTCGACTGAAGAAGAGGATTTGAGGGCTAATAGTGAGGGAGGTAAGGGTGATGAGGATAGGGAGGAGTCGCAACAGGAGATGGTTCAGGATGAGGAGGAAAAACAAGATGGAGCAGAGATACTAAATAAAGAGGAAATTAAAATGGAGGGATGTGGAATGGGAGATTTAACAAATTGGGAGGGAGGAGAATGCAAATTCCGAGTGCATTATTCTTGAGGAAAGGGAAGGTAGAGTCCAAGCCTGAAATATGATAAATGAAAATACTTGAGGACAAACTAAAAGTAAGTGACAAAAAGGGAAATGTCCATAAAATTCAAACCGGAAGAAGCTATTAAGAATGTAAAGGGTAGTGGATGCTGTGATGAAGAAATTTGTTATGGTCATTGTCTCAGGGATGGGAAAAATCAAGAAACAACAGAAGAAGAAGGTAGCGAGTGATGGTAAGGACCTTACAGATAAGATGGAGTGGAAGGCCATGGTGAATGGTATTGTTGAATCCCTGGTCAAAGCTTGGAAGCTGATCAAGGATGCATAGCCTAGTTGCTCGATTGTGCTGATCTCTTTGGTTTTTTTATGTTTATTGTTCCTATGTTTTGGTCTGTTACTATTGGTTATGGCCATGGGGGCCGAAACTTTAATCTTTATAATGCTATGTATATTTTGAGTGGGAACTATATGATGATTATCTATATATAAGCTCTATAGATGGTTAGGTAGGGATGCTACAGCTGATAGCTTTAGGTTTTTTGATCCATATGATAGAACTAAAATGTTTGATAGAAAAGGGATTGGCTAAGCTTTTTGGCTGGGGAATTGGGAAGTTTGGTGAGCTTCCTATTTTTTGTTGTTTCTCACCATTGGCTATGTTGTTCTTGTTGTAATTTTTGTTTGGGGTAGGTCCCTTTTTCCCTGCTTAATCAATCAAAAAAAAAAAAAATGAAAAAATATCCTTTCCCTAGATATTGATGTTGAGAATCTATATTTTAAAAAATTTACCACCTCGAGAAATTTTTATGTTGAGGACACAAACGCTACTTTGAAAATGTTGTTTATCAAAAAACTAGTTATTATGAGATTTGAAAGATTCATGATTTATTTTAAATTTTTTTAAATTTATATTTAGAATCTACACACAAATTCCACAAATCACTAGTTCAAGATCATCTCAAATCTTTTAATGGTTTGTATGCTATAGGTCTCAAAAATATGAAGATTCAGTTAAAAAATATTTGACGTAAATGTCCATTTTGAAAAAAGTGAAAAACACGGTATTTAAAGATTTCCCACCCTAGGATGGGAGTTGGATTAGATTGAGTTGGATTGACTGTATCATGGATCATGGATCAAGACCTTACTGAATTATGATTATTATTTAATTTGGCATGAATGGGATTAACATGCATTATTAAGATAGGCTAATGTTCTTAAACAATATTTTATTTGCATTTGATTTGTTGGATGAAGATTGATTTGTTGGGTTGCTATATTTAAGATACACTGGGTTCTTAAGCAAGATTCACTATGATTGATTTAGATTTATGTACTTAAGATAGATTAAGTTATCAATAAATATTTAATTTAAGGATGATGAGTGGGTTTAATGTCCTATTTTTTTATTATGGGTTTTACTTTGGTAGACAGAGATATGTATGATCTGAAAAAATTGAGAGATAGTTGGATTATGATTTAGAGTTTGGATTATACTCATGATTTGGATTAGGATTAAATCGAAATTTAGTATTTTGAATTGTAATTTGAGGATGTGTATGGCCATACAAGGTGGGGAGTGGAGTTTAATTTTTTGGGCTGATTATGATGATAGTTTCAACCTTTGATTGGTAAAAGGATTTTTATATTTTGGTATTTTTAAAGGTTAGGTTTTTTACTTTTGAAACTTGATGATGTTTTTTTATTTAAATGGTGTTCATAGGTTTTATATAAGGAAGACACACCAAGAACATGAACATCCTATTTCATTTAAGTGGGAGTGTACACAATTATGACTCCACCATTAATGTTTATCCAGTCATGGAATATAGAGTCTATGAGATGGCACTAACTATTTTTAATCACATTGGGGCAGCGGAGGGGAATCTCGGGCCTACAAGATGTGGGGGGTGTTAAGAGATAAATTTGGCAGACTTCTTGGCGCGGTGGCACTCCCATTGGGTACACAAACTAATCATCGCACAAAGGTGGAGGTTGCGTTCATGAGTGTTAGATATGCAATTAGTAAGGGTTTCTCCAAAGTTTGGTTGGAAGGTGATTCTATGAATATCATAAATTATTTGCATGGTATGCATCCCCCAAGTTGGAACGTGGATCAAACCCCCTTGGATAGAACCCCTCTAGTATTAAATCATACCCACAATGGAGTCTCCTTCACACCTATCAAAATTCTAGCAAAAAAACACTTTTTCTTTACATTTTGAGGGATTAAATAACATCATTTAGAAATTATCTTTTGCAAGATTTTAGCCCTCAAAATGAGCTTTCCAACAAGTATAGTTTTGATATGTTTTCATTTTACCTTGTATTTAGTTTTCAAATTTTATTGAACATAGGTTTTTCTCCAAACATCAAACTCTTCATTCTACAAAGGTGGAAAAATAGTAAACCATTTTAAAAAAAATTCAAAAAATACCCTTTCCCTAGGTATTGACATCCTTGTTTCACTAAAGAAAGAAAAATTGGATTTCAATATATAAAAAAGTTAGGTTGGATGTCACACATGTATGTCTAAATTATAGTTATAGGGTAAGTGCACCAAGATGGTTCCCAAAAAAAGGGCTTAAGTGGCCACTTTTTTTTTCTGAAATCAGGAAATGCTGACCTTGGACATGAAATTGGAGGATAGTTAAGACCAAAATTTTGAGATGGAACAAAATAAAGATCAAGTGTTCGAAGCCCACTTTCTAAACCACTTCAATTTATTTTGAAAGTTGTTGAGATTAAGGGGTTCAAAGAGGGATGTACACAAATTGCTATTGTTTTTTTCAGAAAAACATAACATAGCAACTTTTGTACGACCCTAGCATGGTGAACTTTTTTGTAGTATTTTAAAATCGCTTATAGTCGGTTAGCTAACAAGATCTAGTTGATGCAATAATTTTTCTGATAATTTCTTTTAGCTGAATATTTGATTTTACTTAATTTCTTTCTAAGTACCTCCTGCTAGCTAATAATTTTGGACTCTGTCATTCCCCACAAATCTTGGAACCAATTGATTTTTTTTCTTTTTTAAATTTTATAGAATGGAGTCTAGTTTCTAAAAATGTAATTTATTTGGAAATTAGATGAACGATTAATTTATAAAAAAAACACCAAACATTGCTTTTTAGCAAAAAACATACATACAGACAAAATAAATTATGGATGAAAGGCTTAACATTTTCAAAAAGTGAAAAAAAATTACATCGTTGGATAGCTAAGAGATAATCTAACATTACCCATGTGTTCAATTTTGTCGATATTGAACTAGATGCAATCTTGATGGTGAGCACAAACCCGATTATGTGAAAAATTGTAGAATTTGCAAAAACACATCTCTGGCCTTGTTGGGAATTCCCTCCAAGCCTTTGGATTGGTATCCCAAGGCAAGTAATTTCACTTTTTTCTTTGTTTTAAATGTGAAATAACGCGAGTGTGTTTTTTAAAACTTTTTTTCAAAAGTGGCCACAAAATTGGTACCCAACTTCATGCACCTGCCCTACAGTGACTTCAAAAATTAATTAAAAATATATATAAGGATTTACAAGCATGGGAATGGTCACTCGGACAACAAGGATGAGTACCCAGAGAGAGAAAATTTAAATTGGGAATTAAATGGCATGTGGTGTAATCAATGGATAGATCCCCCATGTGACAGATGGAGAGGTATTGATAATAATAAAAAAGGGTGGAATAAAACAAAGGAGTGCATTTTGAAGGGAGGTGGAGTTTCCATGCATAATAATGATTGCTGCTGAAAAGGTGGCAAGTGTGAATCGCTTATGAAAAATAGAAAAAACCCTAAGCCGTTTATTTTCCAAATGTATAATCACAAAGTTCCATTCAAACAAAGAGTGTGGAAATACAAGTGATGAGTGTTGAGGACGCAAAAGGAAAACGAAGTGAGTTCTTGCTTTTTCCCAAAAGTTTCCATAGCTTTGTGAATATGGGTGGTCCTAGGAAGTGGACTGAACCGCACAAATTTGACTCGCTCCGCAACAATGAGAAGCTCTGGAGTCTATTCGAATAGGTGGGTTTCACCCATTATTTTGTTGCTATGGAGGGTTATAATAAGAGGCTCAGCTACAAGTTTTCCAATTCATGGAGAGATGGTGTGGCTACTCTGGGAGGGATTCAATTCAAAGTGGATGTTGAGCTGATTACAAAATGCGACAGGCTTGGCGTATGAAGGCATGAAAGTAGAAAAGGTTAGTAATGGTAAATATCAGGATTACTTTGAAAAGTTCTTCGAAGGGAAAGAAAAACTAGAAAGGTTTCAAAATGGCTATTCTAGGGTTAAGCTTCCTCCTTCATACCATAATGTTTGTTTTATTGTGATGAAATATTTTACCCTTGAGGGTTGATACTAGTCTGTCCATGGCTATCACTTCCCCATTCTCAATCATATTAGGCACAAGGAGAAAATTAACCTGTCATTCTTCTTGTTTTCCTCCCTAAGCCAGAGCCTCACTCATGGTGCAAACCCGCCTTTACATCAGAGCCTAATACTTAAGGGCTATTTGTAAATTTGTGATATCAAGAACACTGCAAAAAAACATGGTTCTAAAAATGCTTGAAAGCCCTAATCGCCAAAGCTCGGTGAAGATTGAGCTTCTTAAAAACTTTTCAGCCCCGACGCCTAAAAAGTCTAGTAAGAAATCTCAAATCCCTAAGAAGTCTAGAAAAAAATACCAAAGTCCTAAAATGGCCATGTGGTTGGATTTACTTGTGGTCACTCCTAAAAAATGAAAAGATGTCTTGATGGAATTGGGAACTAAAAAAAGGAGAAGGCTGATCTTGATTGAATTAGGTGAAGAGGTGGACACCATAACTATCCCTAATGATAACGAGATGGAAGGTTTTCACCAAGGTGGTAGAAGGTCTAAAAGATTGGAAATGACAACGTCTAAAGGAAAGTAGAAGAAAAATGATCAAAGTCCAGAGGAAAAACCCCAAAGTCCTCCAGAAAGTGTTGAGAAACAAGAAGACGAGGAAATTGATTCCTCAACCGAAGAAATTATAGATAGCTTGGGGGATGATTCAACTAAAGAAGAGGATTCAGAGGCTAAAAGTGAGGGAGGTAAGGGTGATGAGGAAAGGGAGGAGTCACAACAAGACATGGTTTAGGATGAGGAGGAAGAAAAACAAGATGGAGCAGAGGATACTAACAAAGAGGAAATTGAAGATGTTGAGGATGTGAATGGGAGATTTAACAGTCTGGAGGAGAGAATGCAAATTCTGGAGCAGAATATTCTTGAGAAAGCAGAGGAAGGTAGAGTCCAAGCCCTGGAAAATATGATAAATGGCATAATTGAGGACAAACTAAAAGTGCTAGACAAAAAAAGGGAAATGTCCATAAAATTCAAACCCTGGAAGAAGCTATTAAGAATGTGTGTATGGTAGTGGATGTTGTGATGAAGAAAGTTGTTATGGTCATTGTCTCAGGGATGGGAAAAATCAAGAAACAACAGAAGAAGAAGGTAGCGAGTGATGGTAAGGACCTTACAGATAAGATGGAGTGGAAGGCCATGGTGAATGGTATTGTTGAATCCCTGGTCAAAGCTTGGAAGCTGATCAAGGATGCATAGCCTAGTTGCTCGATTGTGCTGATCTCTTTGGTTTTTTTATGTTTATTGTTCCTATGTTTTGGTCTGTTGCTATTGGTTATGGCCATGGGGGCCGAAACTTTAATCTTTATAATGCTATGTATATTTTGAGTGGGAACTATATGATGATTATCTATATATAAGCTCTATAGATGGTTAGGTAGGGATGCTACAGCTGATAGCTTTAGGTTTTTTGATCCATATGATAGAACTAAAATGTTTGATAGAAAAGGGATTGGCTAAGCTTTTTGGCTGGGGAATTGGGAAGTTTGGTGAGCTTCCTATTTTTTGTTGTTTCTCACCATTGGCTATGTTGTTCTTGTTGTAATTTTTGTTTGGGGTAGGTCCCTTTTTCCCTGCTTAATCAATCAAAAACAAAAAAAATGAAAAAATATCCTTTCCCTAGATATTGATGTTGAGAATCTATATTTTAAAAATTATAATTTTACCCTTTATAGAAATTTTTTTATGTTGGAGGACACAAACGTTACTTTTTGAAAAATGTTGTTTTCTATTTAAAACTAGTTATTAAAGGAGATTTTGAAAGATTCATGATTTATTTTAATTTTTTTTTTAAATTTATATTTAGAATCTACACACAAATTTCCACAAATCACTAGTTCGCATCATCTTCAAATTCTTAATGGTTTAGTTGCTATAGGTCTCAAAATATGAAGATTCAGTTAAAAATATTGATGTAAATGTCCATTTTGGGAAAAAAAGTGAAACACGGTATTGTGATTTCACCCTAGGATGGGAGTTGATTAGGATTGAGTTGAGTTTGATCTAGATTATGGATCATGGATCAAGACCATATTGAATTATGATTATTATTTAATTTGGCATGAATGGGATTAACATGCATTATTAAGATAGGCTAATGTTCTTAAATAATATTTTGTTTGAGTTTGATTTGTTGGATGAAGATTGATTTGTTGGGTTGCTATATTTAAGATACATTGGTTTCTTAAGCAAGATTCACTATGATTGATTTAGATTTATGTACTTAAGATAGATTAAGTTATCAATAAATATTGAATTTGAGGATGATGAGTGGGTTTAATTTCTTATTTTTTTATTATGGGTTTTACTTTGGTAGACGGAGATATGTATGATCTTAAAAACTTGAGAGATAGATGGATTATGATTTAGAGTTTGGATTGCTACTTATGATTTGGATTAGGATTGGGAATTTGAATTAGTATTTTGAATTGTAATTTGAGGATGTGTATATTACACATAAGGTGGGGGAGTGGAGTTTAATTTTTTGGGCTGATTATGATGATAGATTCAACCTTTGATTGGTAAAAGGATTTTTATATTTTGGTATTTTTAAAGGTTAGGTTTTTTACTTTTGAAACTTGATGATGTTTTTTTATTTAAATGGTGTTCATAGGTTTTATATAAGGAAGACACACCAAGAACATGAACATCCTATTTCATTTAAGTGGGAGTGTACACAATTATGACTCCACCATTAATGTTTATCCAGTCATGGAATATAGAGTCTATGAGATGGCACTAACTATTTTTAATCACATTGGGGCAGCAGAGGGGAATCTCGGGCCTACAAGATGTGGGGGGTGTTAAGAGATAAATTTGGCAGACTTCTTGGCGCGGTGGCACTCCCATTGGGTACACAAACTAATCATCGCACAAAGGTGGAGGTTGCGTTCATGAGTGTTAGATATGCAATTAGTAAGGGTTTCTCCAAAGTTTGGTTGGAAGGTGATTCTATGAATATCATAAATTATTTGCATGGTATGCATCCCCCAAGTTGGAACGTGGATCAATTAATAAGGGATATGGTAATTATGTTACAATCTTGTGATGAGACCCACATCTCTTATGTTTATCAGGAAGGAAACTCTCTTGCTAATTATTTTTCCAATTTGGCTGTCAACCTTAGTGAATTTCGGTCATGGGAGGAGGGATTGATCATTCCCAAGAATGCTAGAAAAATCTTAAGAATCGATGGCATCGGATAAGGTGATGCAAATTTTATGGCCTTTTACTTCTCCCCATTTGGCATGCTTTTGTGGGTGTCTTATGGTTATTTCACTTTCTTCTGGGTATCTTTTGCCAAGGTTTTGTGTGTTCTGTTTGTGCTACCATGGGAAGAGATAGATGTTGAATTGAGCTAGACTCTTGTGGTGATATTCAGAGAAAAGAGAAGCTCTAGAACATTCTTCGTCATGTCAATTTCACTAAATTTTTGGAGAGATTACACAAGCATGACCCTAATGCCTCGACCAAGTTTGTCTCTTTCTGGCATAATTGCAAGCTTGTGATGAAAGGGCTAGAGGTGGAAGTGAATGAGGATCTTATTGCCATCGTTATGGGGATGACGACTGCGAGAAGGAAGTTTTTCAAAGACAAAAAGAGAAATGAGGAGGCGATGACCCTATTTTTTAAGGATGATGAGTGGAAGAATTTGGTCAAGTTGGAGAGTTGGGGTTATGATAGAACCTCTCTCAATAAGATTTGGGCTAGGGTTGTGGAGGTGATTATTGGTACATGATGCTGGAAGGAATATTTAAGGCTCTTCTTAATCATTTCAGGCATGGCTTGTTTGTTTCCTTTCCCTTTTTTCTTTTATCTTCATTGGAATTCTCAATGTATGCTCATTTGAAGAATAGGAGGGACCCTGTTATCCATGACGGGCTTATTTTACTTATAATGGAGCATGCCCAATCTCTCTCCCTGGCTCTAGCCATCAAAGGTAAATAAGAGATTTTAACTGATTTATCTAGGTCATCGGATTCAGATTCCTCTTTGGATGAGAAGGAGGATTAGAGTGAGGATGAGGATGATGTCTCCCCTGTGGGTGTGGCTTTGGCTTTGAAGAAAAGGAAGGTGGGGGGTTCAAAGAGTAACAAGGTGTAGACACCTAAAAATGGTTTGGAGAATCTAATTAATTAAATATGACTTATTTGATTAATTAATCTTAAATTCATCTACTTAGTAAATAAATAGAAATATTTATTTCTATTAAGTTCATTATTAATTCTTCTATTTCTCTCTTAATTAAATAAACAAAATTAAAAACTTTTTTTATTTAATTATTATCATTTTTTATCATATTATTTCTCCCTTAATTAAATAAACAAAATTAAAAACTTTGTTTTATTTAATTATTATTATTATTATTACTTCTTTTATACTTCTATCATAAATTAAATACACAACTTAAATAATTTATGTTATTTAATTACCTCATCACATTTCTTCTTAATTAAATAAAGATATCTTAAAATCTTTTATTTAATTATCATTTTCCTTTTATTTTAATTTAATAAACAAATCCTATGGTTTGATTTATTAAATTATTTAATCTTCTTTTGCTAAATTTAAATAAATCAAAAATATTTAAATTAATGCAGAAATCATTTAACACTATTCACTCACCAATAAAATTAGATTTTTAAAATCTAATTAATTCTACTGTCATTCACGGGAAGAGTTTTGGGGACAAACCTGCAGGAAGTCCTCTCAATCTTCTTCCTCCAATCTTCCCTCTCATCTTGCCTGGTGTTTTCATGGGGAGGAACAATCCTTCATGATCAACTCCATCTTCTCATCCCATGCCATTCAATTCTCCAAATTGAATCCCAACCTCTTATCCTGTATCCCTGTGCAAATGTGCTGTCGTGAAAGCTATAAATACAACTCTTTGGCTACAGGAAAGAGGATCCCAACTTATGCAATCTTACTATACAGGTTTTCCAAAGCATCCAGCATTCATCTAGCATTCAAGCATCCAACATCCATCCATCCTCCATCCAGCATTCATCCAACATCCAACATTTGCAGTCATGGCTGCAATCACAATAGTTTTAATTGTTTAAACATATAGGAAATAGAATAGTTCATTTCTCATTCTCTAAGTGTCATTTCAATATTTAATTAGCTTCTAAATCTGAGAGCAAAGTAGATTAGAGAGATCTTTAGAGTTAGAGAGCAATAGGATAGATTTCTGAACATTTTTAGTTTAAATTAGCTTAATTTTCTTGAATCTTAGATGCAATGTCCTATTTAGAAGTGTAGAAGCATGTTTAGCTTGTTTTCCTCATTCTACCACTTACAAATTGGCGCCCACCGTGGGGCATAACCCCATATTTTGCTTGATTTTTAGAAAAGTGTCTTACAGGTATCGGCATGATAGTTTTCGCGGAACCGTGACTTTTTGCAACGCGCCAGTTGGATTTTATAGCACGCAGGTGGTCTGTTTCAGTGCACCGGGTTTTTGTAATCTAGATCCGATGCGTCCGCGGCCAAATTTTGTTTTTGTCTAATTTTTGATTAAAATTTACCAATCCTAAGATAGCAAATGGATAAAATTTATCAATCCTAGGATAGAAATGGATAAAAATTGATCAATCCTAGGATAGAAACTTCACAATTTCTTGTGGGATTAAAATTGAACATCTTGCTTTTATGGAGCAATATCTCCATGTAGATTAAACTAATTTGTCTTTTGGGTTTTAAAAAGAACAACTTCTTTGTTGTGATTGGGTGATAGGTTTATGCTCTCCCCTTTACTGGGTGCATCAGAATACCAGACTCACTTTTCTTTATGCATTTTTAAAGCTTTTTTAAAACCTTTAGATAGGCCTACCGTAGTGGAAAAAGTACTCACCCTATGGGAACAACCTGAGTGGGGACAGCCAAAAGCCATGGTATTCCAACCCACTTAAAAATTTATGTGAATTTGGGGAAACCCTCTTTCAACGGAAGTGTGCAGGATAACCATCCCCAAAATCTTTGTTTTAAAGATTGGGAGGTCTCTCCAGGGAGTTTATCCATTTGCCACTCTGAACAAAAACCCTATCTAAGAACCTAGAAATAGAAGCACACTTGTCAGTTTCTAAACATTGTAATACTCGGCGGTGCAGGGGCGGGCAAGAATCTACCCTCAAGCACTCACCATATAATTGCCAAGGACTGTTTGCTTAGGGGATTTGGTATCCACTTCCGTCACTCTGAGTACGCACCTGGAAAAGACAAAAACATGGGCGCCCTCTAGGGGGTGACATGGCTCTTTGAGTTGACGCAATTCCAAGCTGTGGGCTGTTCGAGTATATAACGATGACCTTTTGTCTCTAGGAGTGAGTCTATCTGAAGTATCTTATCTGTTATAAACCAGTGAAAATCAAGAAGAATCATGCTTGATTCTTAAAGAACATACACTATCTGTTTAGATTCTAGGATTTTAAAGTCAACCATTCTATTCTTGCTTGCTGTGTTTTCTCTCATTAAATTCAGATAAGATCATCACAAAAATTTTCAAAATCAAAACACTTGTGAAATTCTCATGATTCGAGATTGGGTATCCACCAAATTTGTCAAGAAATCTCTTGTCAAACGAATCAAAAAACTAAAGAAAACACTTACATACAAACAACTTCTGAGAAGGCAACAATTCTTATATCAAAGCAGGAAAGTTCTACTCCAACATAGGACTTTTATTCATAGGTATCATGATTTCTCTAGAGGTTATACGGATGACTATGTTGTAGCTCCCTTAGATTCACAAGCATTTTATCAAAGAAGGGCTTTTAGGCAACACCACAATCACAGTCAAAGAATTCATCCAAAATACATCCAACAACCAACCATACAATACGATACCAGACCAAGTGAGTTTCATAGAATAAGATAGTTGTTTGTCTTAACACCTCATGGTTCTGTTTTAGCGCGTCACTAGACTATTTTAGCGCTTTGGGTCTCTGTTTTAGTGTGTCGCTGGTCTGTTTTAGCACTTTGGGTCTCTATTTTAGCGCGTTGCTAGTCTGTTTTAGCATTTTGGGTCTTTGTTTTAGCGCGTCGTTGGTTTGTTTTAGCGCTTTGGGTCTCTGTTTTAGCGCATAGCTGGTCTCTGTTCTAGCATGTCACTGCTCTGTTATAGCGCGTCCCAGCTCTGTTTTAGCACTCTAGAAAGTTACAAAAATAGAGAGTTAGTAAGATAGTTTGTCAGTTTACCCATATCAAAAACAAGGTTTTCATCAGTCCAAAACATTTTTTTTCATAGTCCAAATCATACAAAAGGAAAAACTTTACTATTACGCCTAGATCTTGAAACATCTTGCAAAGTGTTCTTATCACTAAATCTGAGATTTTTTGTCAAAGTTTCCCTATCAAGGATTTTTTTTATCATCCTTCCATCACGAAACTAAGACACGACTAAATCAGATTTTAAATCAAAAACCTTGACAATTATCCAATCAAAAATCCAAGATCAAAGTCTAGAGTAAAACTCTAATGTTTGTATGCCTATTTTCACACGATCAGCATATCAAAGACAACAACAAGAAGAAAATGAAAGAATAGCAACCATGGCTGAAGAAAACCCTTGGGGACGATACAGTAACACTGATCCTCTCACTAATTCACACGAGAAAGAAATAAGTGCAGAAGAAATCGAGAAAGTTCAACAAGACCCTCATTTCCATAAATTTATGGAAAAGATGCTAAAGCAAGATATGGAAAAGTATCTTCTATTATTAGCTGACAAAGGTGCTAAGATTCCTAAAAAATTTGATGTCAAATCAACTCAAGGAAATGACCACACCCCAGACAACTAGTATGGAAAACCCAAATCAAATAGATGCTTTGACAAAACAAATCCAACAATTACAATTACAGTTCCAAAATATCCAACAAGGGCCAACAAAAAGATATTCCTTACAAGACATTTTCCCTTATCCATTCAATCCAAGCATTAACATGATACCATTTCCACGGTATTGTGAATACCCGACGTACAACAAATACAATGGAAGAACTGATCCATTTGATCACGTATGGGAATTTCGGGCCATGAGCATAGAGTTTGCACACGAGGACTCTTACTTACTATGATTATTTCCAAGAAGCTTAGGAAACACTTGCATGGAGTGGTTTTCTAAATTAGAACCCGGGATCCAATCTTTTGAAGAACTGATCAATAGGTTCATAACACACTTCTCATTCAACATCCAACATGGAGTGACCTTAAAAGAACTCTACAACACCAAACAAGCAAAGGGTGAAAAGTTTCTTTCCTTTCTCCAACGATGGAGAAGGCTATTTGCTAAATACCCTAGATCTATTCCTGAAGAGGAGAAGATAGAGATGTTCATTGATAACTTAGTAGATGACATGAATTACAGATTGGACTTACAATGTCCATCTACATTTGAACAAGGTATTGAAAAGGGGCTCAAAATCGAAGAGGCTCTAATCAAAAGAGGAACGATCAAACACTTCATTGAAGGTTCAAACAATAACAATTCCTCTAACAACAACAACAAAAAGCCAAGATTTTGGCAAAAGAACAAGAATACTAATACCATGATTGATACACACACGTCTAAACTAGTATTCACCTTGACGCCAACCACTACAAACAAACAAAACAATGGTCTTAATGTCAAAAAAAGTAGTGATCAAGGAAATAATCAAAACAGTGGAGAAACAAAAACCCAATCATTCCAACGACCATCCAATAAATGAAAATTCACGCCATTAGGACAATCATTGGAATTAGTCCTCAAAGAACTTTTAGATGAAAAACTCATTCAAGTACAAGAGGCTAGAAATTGGGACCCTCAAGTCAAACCATCATGGTGGAAGGACTTACATTACTGTCACTACCATCAAAATAAAGGCCACATGACTAAAAATTGTTGGCAGTTAAAACATGCGGTACAAGACCTCATAGATCAAAAGAAGGTATTTGTAGAGGGACACCAAACAAACAAAGATCATACAATGTTCAAAAATCCTCTACCCAATTATCAGAGGGAGAATCCTCTTCCGCAAACAACAAAGGTAAGAACGTCGATTATGTTTATGACACAACGATCCTTTGTTTTTCTGCTGCCAAGGAGGATGAAGAGTTATGCAACCAAATCAATCGGAACAATGACATTACATCTACCAATTTGGTACAACATATGGACAAATCTGAAAACCAAATTAACATAATCACACTCAAAGGAAACAAGAGTACCAACCGGTTAATGCCACAACAAGGGCACAATCCAAAGTTATATTGAAAGGAGCATCAATATCATCCCCATCTGTGGATCCTCCCTCTAATCAATATAATCTCATCGATCAATTGCAGAAAATACCGGCACAAATATCCATCTTGGAACTTTTAAAGATTTCCCCATCACACAAAGAGGTTCTTGAACAAGCTCTTGTATCAACCACGGTACCTAACAATTTGATGTGTGTCAGTTCCAAGCTATGGTGGGACATCTATCGCACCTCATTCCTTTCATTTTCTAACATGATGATGTATCACTCACCCATCCACATAATTCTGCCCTTCACATTGAAGTCCTCATCCATAAACACTATGTAAAGCGTGTCCTAATAGATGGAGGGGCTGGTTTAAATATTTGTACCTTAAAGCTGATTTGTGCACTAGGATACTCAGATGAAGCCATTGATACAAGAAGAAAAATCACAATCAAAGCATATGATGAAGAAAGGTCCTCTAAAGGGTTGATCATATTACCCATTCAAGTGGGACCTATTGTCCAAAAAGTGGTTTGCCAAGTCTTAGATAGGGAACTGACATACAACATACTGTTGGGACACCCTTGGATCCATGATATGCAAGCAGTACCTTCCACCTATCATCAATGCCTGAAATTTCCCATCAATGGACATGAGGTAACAATCACAGCAGACTATAATGACACCCAAGCTTGTCATACATTGAAAACATCTCAGGATACATTCATACCTCACAATAGAGAAGTTAACACATCAGATGGTGAGCAATAGCAAAGCTTCATATCAAAGTGGCTTCTAAAACAACAAAAAACACAAGAGATCAGAGTGGCACAATCTAACCCTTCAAATGTTGAATAACAATTGGCTCCACTCTCACATCAATTCACCAACGAAGTACAAATAAGTGACAAAGGAATAAGTGAATATGGTGTTGGAAACTCTTTCCATCTATCATAGATGTTACCCTCCTTACAAACGTATGGACAACCATCGACAATCACCCAAAATTCAGCACAATCTACAACGACATTAGATGGTAGATTTGTAAGAGCAGGATATTTAGATGAAGAATCAGAAGATAAGGCTATTCTAAATTGGCTTTATAGGGATGAGGAAGCTTCCACTTCCATGAATAATATCATAGAAACAAATCAATATGGAAAAGGAAAAACTATTCTAGAGAAGATGGGATATTCAGGACAGGGACCTCTTGGGTTAAGGAAACAAGGCATAACAGAACCAATCCAGCCACTCACACTCCAACATAAAGATAAAACTGGACTAGGATATGCAGCAGAACAAGGACCTCTTGAACGAGGGGAACAAAGTGTAACGAAACCAATCCAAGTTCTCACAAATGGTAGAAATGGACTACGATACACAGAAGAAGCAAGGGCATAACTCACCAATAAAACTGTGGAGCGTATTCTTCAAATAAGAGATAATTTTGAAACAGATTCAAATGAATATGAGTGGGACAAATTATCATATGTTTCCTGTGAGGATATTCAGATCGATGTTATCAAAAAGCATACCCCCAAACGTGAGGAGGGTCAAAGCTCAAGTTTTAATCCTATTGTCTTTGAAACACAAAACTTCGATGACTCAAGTGAAGATGAACAGACATCGATTGAGATAAATAATGCGGAAGAAAATACCTTCGTAGGCCTTGACATAACCATTAAAAACCTAGAATACATTTCCATCCAAGCTTTCACAATCGCCGACCTCAACCCATCTAATGATCCATTGCCTTTACTACATCCCAAGCTTATCGAGTGGGAACCCCAACACCCTATCAATCTCCCTATTTTTGACAATGATTCCGCTATTATTAACTACCTTTGCTGTAAGGAATCTGATACTTGTTCTACCAATGCTTCTTTTAACAATGCTTTCAGGCAGGAGGATGCCAAGCCTTCCAGTTGCAAAAATATGGAAATAAAAATTGGATCCAATAGTGAAAACCATTCTATGGCAGTATTTGATCCTAAAATAGTAAAAACAAAGAACGCATCCAATGGTGAAAACCTCATTGAGGCACCAAAGGATGGAAGGTTTGACATCCTCCCACAACATTACCATGAAAGATCATCAGTGTTAATAGAACCCACATAGTCTATTGATATTGGCACAGCAGAGAAAGCAAGAATACTACACCTGGCAGCATCCATGACAGATATAGAAAAGCCAAATTTTGTCAAATTCTTTGAAGAACGATGCATCAATTTTGCTTGGTCATACCCTGACATGCCAGGCTTAGACACAGATCTCATTATGCATCACTTATCCTTACCAGCTGGCACTAAACCAGTAAAACAAAAACTGAGAAAAATGCATCCACATGTTGCATTATTGGTAAAAAATGATTTGAAGAAACTACTAGATGCTGGATTTATCAGATCTATTGATTATGTTGAATGGATATCCAACATTGTACCTATTTCAAAACCAGATCACACCATCAGAATATGTACTGATTTCTAGGATTTAAATAAAGCATGTCCAAAGGATGATTTTCCTTTGCCAAACATAGACATGATTGTAGATTTAATACCGGCCATCAAATGCTATCACTACGGATGGATTTTCAGATACAATCAAATCAAAATAGTCTCAAGACCAAGAAAAGACAAATATTTACATGTCCATGGGGCACCTTTTGCTGGAACGGCCATGCCTTTGGGTTAAAAAATGTGTAGGAGCTACATACCAGCAAGCTATGACAACAATCTTCCATGACATGATGCAAACCTTCATGGAGGACTATGTGGACGACATCTTAGCCAAATCTTACACCAGAGAAGGACATCTAGAGATACTTGGCAAAATATTTGACAGGTTGGAGAAATTTAAAGTCAAATTAAATCCCAAGAAATGTTCCCTTTGAGCAACATCGAAAACTCCTTGATACATAGTTTCTACAAAAGGAATTGAAGTAGATTCAAATGAAAAGTTAACCATTATGGAAATGCCACCTCCTAAGAATATCGTAGCATAAGATCTCTACAAGGCTTCACTACACCATCGTAAGATTCATCTCAACTAGTATCGGTGTGTGTCATCCATTCAACCATCTTTTGTGACAAAATGTGTCTTTTAAATGGGATGAACAAAGGTGAGAGTACTTTCAATCAAATCAAGCATTATTATTTAATGACACCACCAATCTTGGTGCCACCCATTAAAGACAAGCCATTGTTGCTATATATCGCAACAACAAATATCTCTTTAGGAGCCTTGCTGGCACAAGAGGATAGAGAAGGAAAGGAATAAGCAATATACTACATCAGCAAGACACTCAATGGACATGAAGTAAATTACACCTTCATTGAAAAATCATGCTTAGTAGTAGTATTTGCAACACAACAATTGCAACACTATATGCTCACTCACACTGTCAAGCTCGTTGCAAAAATCAATCCCCTCAAGTATTTACTGAGCAAAGCAGCTTTAACAGGAAGGTTGGAAAATTGGGTCATGCTCCTCAGTGAGTTTGACATTCAGTATGTTGAAAGGAGAGCTATCAAAGGACAAGTCGTTGCCGACCAATTAGCAGAAGCTCCATTGTCAAATAGTCATCCTATGACCATGGAATTTCCAAATGTGGATATCCTCAATGTTACAACACAACCATGGAAACTCTACTTTGATGGATCCTACACACAACATGGATCAGGGGTAGGAATTTTATTTGTCACACCTCTTGGGCACGTAATTCCACAATCTTATAGGCTTACCTTCTGTTGCACTAACAATGTGGCAGAATATGAAGCTTTGATCCTTGGAATTAAAGTGGCTATTGACTGGAAAATCACAGAACTACAGGTGTATGGAGACTCTCAGTTAATCATTTATCAAGTCAACAATGATTACCAAACTAAGGATGACACACTAATTTTATACAAAATATTGGTAGATGATCTAAGAAAATATTTCATAGAAATCAAATTTGAGCAGATACCAAGATCAGAGAATAAAGCAGCAGATGCCATGGCCACAATAGCATCTCTTCTACAAATGCCTGAAATGCAAGAGCGTTATCGATTTATTGTGGAACAAGTGTCAAATCTTGCATACGTAAATCCCAAATCCCAAACCATAAGCCTTTTGGATAGTGCCCAATCTTCCATTTATGGAGACATTTATACTTATCTAAAAGAAAATATCTTACCGCTAGATCTTTCTCGCAACCAAAAGCGCAACTTCATACGCCAATCCACCAAACATACCATTATTGCTGACACCCTTTACTGTCGAGGCCTAGATGGTACTCTTTTGCGTTGTTTAGAACATAATGAATCCGCTTCTGCTTTACATGAGGTCCATGAAGGAATTTGTGGTACACATTCAAGTAGATTATCTTTAGCCAAGAAACTCCTTCGTTTGGGGTATAACTGGCCACACATGGAGCAAGAATCTTATAAGTTTGTCAAGAGATGTCAAAAATGTCAGATTCATGGCAATCTTATACATGCACCAGCATAGGAGCTTCATCCATTCACAACTACATGGCCTTTCTGCCAGTGGGGATTGGACTTGGTAGGGAAAATTAACCCATCTTCATCTAATGAACATAAGTTCATTATCACCGCAATAGAATATTTTACAAAATGGGTGGAGGTAGTTCCCTTAACCACAATCACTGGGAAGCAAATATCATCTTTCATACTTAATTATCTCATTTATAGATATGGGATACCCCAGTCAATCATCACAGATAATGGCAGGCCTTTCAAGAACCAAGACGTCCAAGAGCTATGTGAAAAGTTCCACATCCAACATCGCTTTTCAACCCCTTATTACCCTCAAGGTAATGGACAGGAAGAAGCTTCAAACAAAACAATACTAAAGATTCTAAAGAAGACTGTAAATGAGGTAGGGCGTGATTGGCACATTCAGCTTAACCCTGCTCTTTGGGCTTACAGGACTAGCATCAGAACACCAATAGGAGCTACACCATATGCTCTTGTCTATGGATCAGAAGCAATATTACCTATCGAGGTAGAAATTCCATCCCTTTGAGTTTCGCTAAAGGGACTCATTTCAGATGAAGATTATAGGATCTCTAGACTTCAAGAATTAGAGCTACTTGATGAACATCGACAACAAGCTGTCAATCATTTGATAGCCTATCAACAAAGAATGTCTAGGAACTATAATCATAGGGTTAAGCCTAGATTCTTCCAGATCGAAGACTTGGTCCTACGGGAAAACCTTAGAAATCAAGTAGACAGAGAAAAGAAAGGAAAGTTTGAACCTAACTGGATAGGGCCTTATGTCATTATCTCAGTCTATGGATCAGGAGCATACCGGCTATCTACACCAAAAGGAGACATGTTGGAGGAACCCATGAACAACATTCATCTCAGGTGATTCTACACTTGAGGATACCTAGTGCACGGTCAATAAAGTTGTCTTGATGAAAAACTGGCAAACAGGCGTCATGATGACGAAAAAATAGGAAAAATAAAAAGAAAAAAAAATACAAAAGAAAAAGAAAGAGGACACAATAAAAAAAGTGATGAAAACCTAGCAAACAGGTGCTACTTGTGATTTTCACCAGCTTTTCTATCTATTTGGATACAATCTTGTCATGATTTTTTCCTTTCATATCATTTCCGTTTATCATTTGGGATAATCATTATCACTATCCATATCATAGCAGAGATATCATGTTTTACCCTAGCTTGGGAGCAACATCCTAGTGTTATTTACAATGGACTTTCGGCTTAAATGGAAAGGAAATCAAACATGACAACACCAAGTGACGATACTTGAAAAAATCCAAAAACATCAGAAAATCCATCAAAATCCAAAAACATCAGAAAATCAAAATCCAAACACATCAAAAAATTAGAAAATCCATGCAAAAACATTCATAAAATTGAAAACACAAAAATAGAGTCTACATCAATTAAAAGTGGAGTTTGTGTCAGTCAAACTACGTGGTCTCTGCGTGTATAACGTAGGCAAGACTAATCTTTGATCAGTCCCCGAGACCCCTAGGATAGGTATTTAGGTTACATCATTTGGTCAAACGTCTGAGAATATCATGCACACATCAGCACACACATTTCAACATCGATGATCTAATCTGAATAATGATTTGAAAATAAATTCAGTAGAATTTGAATTGTTGTACTTTCCTTTTTATCATTTTCTTATCATTTCTTTGGAGCTACTCGATGATGTATTGAACTAGAGAAGCAAGGAAGGAGAATGATACTTTTCTTTGTTTGCTATTTGTGAGTTAGTCATTATTATTTTCTGAATTGTCACGGGAAATGCTCTACCAAGTATCATGGATGACATTCTGATTCACTTAAGAAAATTATTAATTCTTGTCTATTTACGCAAGAAATGCTAAGGTCATCATTGGTCTATCTTTTACCTTGATGCTTGTGTTCGCTTGCAATATCAAATATCATGAAAGAAATGCTCAGGTCATCATTGGTCTATCTCATATCATTGATGCTTGTATTCACTTTCAACATTTTTAAAATCTTAGTGATGAAACAAAGCAAAATAAAAAGATTGTTGAAATGACACTTAGATTTGCATTGATAAAATAGGTTTTTTGCATGATAAAATAGATTGCATCCATATTAGTCTTACATATGCATTTATAGATTGTTTCAAAGCTACCAATTTCAATCTCAAAAGCTACATGTATGCCCTCTCCTCATCATATCACTATCTCTTCAATAATTCTTAGGATAATATATAATTGTTTTCCTAATCACCTCTTTCTGAATCATTTTCTTTCATTTCACTCATCTCAAATTCCATCCAATCTTAATCTATTATGTCTAGCACAAATCATTTAATTGCATCCTTGGTTTTGTTCCCAACCTTGTTACAAGCCTTTATCCAATCATCATCATCATCATCATCATCATCATCATCATCATCATCATCATCGGGATGTATCCTTCCCTATCATTTTGTGTTGTTTCGGGATGTATCCTTCCCTCATCAACAACACTCTTATCATCATCATCAATCATTCTTGGCTTGCAACTTGACCGGGGAAACATCACATTTATCCTTGAATCCATTTGTGCTTACCTAGTTTTCATCTTCTCCTTTCATTATCTCTTCCTCATCCCATCCCCTATTCTATTCATCATTTTGCATCATCAAGTCCTAGTACATTAATCGATCTTATACTGGGGCATATCATATCAATCAAAGAAGTCAAACCACATTGCCTAATCAAATCTGAATCAGCTCTGATGAGACTTTGATCAAATCTTGTGAGCATCTATCATTGATCCTCGCCTATCATGAGGTCAATTATCAATCAATCATTAATCCTCGCCTATCATGAGGTCAATCAATCATCAATCAATCATTGAATCTCACCTATCATGAGATCAATAATCTTCTAAGCTATCAGGATCATCAATCATCATCATAATTAACTGGAGGAATCAGTATTTCTTTATCGACAAATTGTTTCTTCTTCACCAATTCATCATCAAATCATCATAAAAAATTCAATTTTTGAAAAAAACTTCACAGGAAAACCAAAATTCATCAATTTATCTCCCGTAGCATATATCTATCATTTCAAAATTCAACATCTAGGCAACCAAGTATATTTAAAACCTTTCACAATACCTGGCAAATGAGAGGTAATCATTTTGCATTGTGCAAAACCCATCACTCAAAGAGGGGCAAAATGTAGACACCTAAAATGGTCTAGAGAATCTAATTAATTAAATACTTACTTATTTGATTAATTAATCTTAAATTATCTACTTAGTAAATAAATAGAAATATTTATTTATATTAAGTTCATTATTACCCTTTCATTTTCTCTCTTAATTAAATAAAACAAAATTAAAAAACTTTGTTTCTATTTAATTATTATTATTATTACTTCTTTTATACTTCTATCATAAATTAAATACACAACTTAAATAATTTGTGTTATTTAATTACCTCATCACATTTCTTCTTAATTAAATAAAGATATCTTAAAATATTTTATTTAATTATCATTTTCCTTTTATTTTAATTTAATAAACAAATCAAATGGTTTGATTTATTAAATTATTTAATCTTCTTTTGCTAAATTTAAATAAATCAAAAATATTTAAATTAATGCAAAAATTATTTAACACTATTCACTCACCAATAAAATTAGATTTTTAAAATCTAATTAATTCTACTGTCATTCACGAGAAGAGCTTTGGGGACAAACCTGCAGGAAGTCCTCTCAATCTTCTTCCTCCAATCTTCCCTCTCATCTTGCCTGGTGTTTTCATGGGGAGGAACAATCCTCCATGATCAACTCCATCTTCTCATCCCATGCCATTCAATTCTCCAGATTGAATCCCAACCTCTTATCCTGTATCCCTGTGCAAATGTGCTGCCGTGAAAGCTATAAATACAACTCTTTGGCTACAAGAAAGAGGATGCCAACTTATTCAATCTTACTCTACAGGTTTTCCAAAGCATCCAGCATTCGTCTAGCATTCAAGCATCCAGCATCCATCCAGCCTCCATCCAGCATTCATCCAACATCCAACATTTGCAGTCATGACTGCAATCACAGTAGTTTTAATTGTTTAAACATATAGGAAATAAAATAGTTCATTTCTCATTCTCTAAGTGTCATTTCAATAGTTTAATTAGCTTCTAAATCTAAGAGCAAAGTAGATTAAAGAGATCTTTAGAGTTAGAGAGAAATAGGATAGATTTATGAAGATTTCTAGTTTAAATTAGCTTAATTTTCTTGAATCTTAGATGCAATGTCCTATTTAGAAGTGTAGAAGCATGTTTAGTTTGTTTTCCTCATTCTACCACTTACACAAGGAACCTAAGAGGTTGGCTATTTTTGGGAGTGATGATACAAAGGTATGGTCAGATGGGTCCTCTCCTAAGGCTATAGAAGTGGTTGTTGATAAAGGTGTTTTTGGTGGGGCTCTTGAGGTTGGGACCTAGGGTAATGTAGGTTCAGTGGAAAATTTGAGAAGATTTCCAAAGAGGTTGCCCAATTTGAAGAAAAAGGATTTTGTAGTTGCGGCCAGGGATTCCAAAGAGGTTGAGGAATGTAAGATTCCTTTTGACAAAACAATGATTGTTGAGGATTCTCTAGTTCATGACATGCCTAAGGTGTTACTAGACAAGGAGGTTGGGGATCTGAATGTGGAGGATGAGCAAAAGAAAAATGTTAATCTACCCTTGAAGACTGATCCTCTCTCGGATAATTTTTCGTACCTAGACAAAGATGATACTTCTATGTTTGGTTTGTTGGATATGGCTAGGGCTAGGGCTACAGGCACCTTCAAATTTTCCAAGTGGACTTTGCAAGAATTTAATAAAATCAACATCAAGATAAGAGGCTTAAAGGCGAATATGCAAAATGTTCAGAAGGCCTCTATGTTTGACATCCTTATTGATAGAATGGTGGAACTAGAAGGTTTGTTTAATGAATTTAAGTCATTGTGTGAGGAAATACTGTAGACCCTTGAGGCCAAGGTTGCTGTTATAAATGGTGATATTAAAAAATTGTTGCAGGTGAGCCATACCTCAGTCAAGAATAGTGCAAAATCTTTGGAAATTCTCTTTAAGAAAATTGGTCAGCTCAGAGAAGATCAAGTTCTCTTCTTAGGGATCATGGAGAAAGAGAAAATGGCTAAGGGAAAGGGTAAAAAAATTGTGATGGATGATGATAAGGTACTTGTTGGCAGATGTTCGGCTAAATGGAAGAAAGATTTTGATGCTGAGAAAAATGAACTGTTGGATATGGTTGAAAAACATAAGAATCAACAGATTGAGGTGGCCAAAACTTTGAGTGGCGTTAACTAGTTTCTTGTTTCTTTATGTTTCTATTGGATTTTAGTCTCTTGTAGGTTGTTTTACAAGTGGGTGCTTCTAGTTGTTGTTTGTCTTTTTTAGTTTGGCACCCATGGTTGCTAGTTTTTTGGTTGTTGGATTGCTACTGGTAGGCTATTGATTACTTGTTGGAGCAACATTTTGTTGTAAAGGGTTTCGGGTCCCTTCAAAACCTATTTTTCCCATATATTCAAAACTATTTTTAATCACACAAGATCACCCAAATGTGTGCAAATATAATACACATTCTATAGTTGAGCTTATTTCAAGGACACATGGTGAGTATCCTCTTGATGCTAACAACTAATTAATGCATCATAAAAATGCATGACCAAAGGTCTTATCTAGGGTGGACAAGTTGCTAATGGATGTCCTCTAAATACCCAAGGATATTTTAGCCAAAATATATTAACATGATCACTATCTATAAGATTGTGGCAAGAACAAATCATTTCCCACTTCATAGTGTCCACTCAAGTGGAAATAAATACTATCCCAAATATGATTTCCCTCCTATAAAGCAAGTATTTTGATTCTAGCAACAATTTCTATACATTGTTAGAACACATGAGTTCAAGTTATCATAATTGGTAATGAAATGAAATGGCATGCCCACTAAGTGAAAATAAGATCAAGTTATTTTGATTCTCAAGGTCCCCTTGTGACATAAGGGAAGGATAAAAACTTGTCTCATTGGGATTAAAACAAAAAAAAAGAGAACAATAAGGTATTTTTAATCTCCAAGGTTACCTTTTGATTTGATGAGAGACCATAAAAAGGTAAAATTTCTCACAATAAAAATATACAAGGGTTCATTAACCTTAACGTGAAAGTGTGCAACTAGATTAGTGATAATAGGTAGATCCTCAAACTAGTGAAGATACATGCAAACAAGTTAGTAGTTTCACAAGGTGTCTTGAACTAGAAAATTGCTACAAAAATATGGTTAGTGCTAATAAGATACAAATAATGATTAGATAAATGCATAAAGCCAAAGAAAATGAATATAATTTATTAAAAAAAAATATTTTCTGATAGAGAAATATAAATACTATTGCTAGAACAAAAATTCTAAAAGATAAACCAAAATGCTAAAGGATGACTTTAGTATTTGCTAGTCATATATGGTTGGTGTGCTAATTGATGAGGTGGATATGTTGATTTATGGATTTGAAATGAAGAAAATTATGGACTTTTCTAGGGTTTAGGACCTAGAATGACAATCTTCACTCACTTTCATTCATCAAGAAACCCTTGAGATCTCAATGCAAAGGAGAGAGAGATCTTGCAAGAGGGTTGTCCTAGGGGATAAATATAAATTAATGAGGGGTTCACCACCAAGTAAGAACTTGGAAATACTAATGCAATGTAAGTTGAAATGTAAGATGTAATGCAAAACCCTATTTTAATGCAAGCCTTAACTGAATGACCTAAAAATGCATATGAAACAAAAAAAAAAACTATAAGATGAATTGTGTGCACCTGGGAATTTGAAGCAGACTTGGATGAACTTAGAAATGCTAAAAAATATGAACTAATTTTGACCTACTGGGACTCATTCACCATTTTGGGTGAATCAATCCAGATCTAGATTTCTACACAGGAGTTGGTTTCAAGGAAAAGGGTATCTGAATCTACAAACAATTCTAGAAAACACCTATAGTGGGACTCATTCATCACTTCTGGTGAATTAGTTCCGTTTCACTTTTTTGAGAATTCAAGATTCAGATATATGCTCCAATCTCTGCCCTTCCGTTCCAAATTGATTTCTGGATCTGAATCTGAGAAAATACCTACAAAACATAATATAGAATGGATGTTCTTATGGGGAGGTTTTCCTCAATCAAACCCCTAGTTTGGTAATTAAACCTTGATGGAAATAATGGAACTTGAATGTAAATGTGAACATAAACCCTAGTCTTAAGTGTGTCTAAGACTAGGAAATCTAAAACAATATGCAACCCTATTCTAATGTGTAAGAATGAGATGCATGAATGAAATATGAAAATGAGAGACTCACTTTGAGAGACCTATAATCACCCAAATGAGCCTTAATAATGCTTGTACCTTCCTTAGGCTGAAAGTAGAGTGATAATGGAGGATGGAATCACTTGGGAAACAAGTCATTAGGCTTGACTTGATGGCTAGTAGCATATCCCCAACCTAGAATCCATCATGATTCACCATAGACAACCATGATCAACCCTTGTAAATGCTAGATCTTGAATGTAAGTGATGAGCTTCAACCTACAAAAACACTTCAATGTCGCTCCAAGACTTTAAATTTGCTTGCTTTTGAAACTTGAATGCTCTTGTAAATGAATACTTGAAGATTCTTGATGCTTCTCTCTTGAAATTGCTCTTGATAATGCTTACTTATATTGCTTAGATGATAAAAATGACTTAGAAACTTGCTTATATAGGCATTAACACCTAATTCCCACTCAATTTACCCAAATGGGACTCATTCTGCAAAATGGGCCGACTCATTTTCCCAAGGCGAATGAGTCCCACCCTTTGGGAATTTTTGATGTTTTAGATGATTTTGTCGAGTTTTTAACTGAAATAAGCCTCAACATCTTAAATAATGGGTCTTAGGGGCCTATAAATGACAATTTTAAAGGGTAATTAATGCAAGGGTGTCAAAATAGATCCAAATTAAGTGTAAAATTTCCTCGCTTTCAAGAGCGTACAATTTTTTACACTACAAGATTAAAACATTTAAAAAGTAGATGCACTAAAATTTGAAACCTAGACAATAGAATGGTACAAGATAGCAAAAACCCTAAAAAATAAAAAATTGTAAGGAAATGGCTAGCAATGTTGATAAAAATAGTAGTTCAGAAACCCCAAAAATTGAAAAAATAGAAAGTATAGAGAGATGAAACTCAAAATTATTATAAAATAAAGGGTTTAGCGCTAGGAAAAGAGGCATTGATTCATAAAAATATGTGGCATAGGTTTATAGATGTATTGAAAGATGCATAGAAACATTGAACCATGAGGAAAAAATACAAGAAAACCTACAAGTGCAAGGGTTAATCTACAAAAAAATGATGAGTAAATGGTGACTCCCCAACACCCCTAGGAACAGTTGCTAGACCAAAACTACTTCCACAAGAGAGAGAGAATGGAAAGAAAGATTGCTTCACAATGCAAGATTGATTAATGGTTGAATTATTGATTGAATGTACATGAGATTCCTTGCTTATAAAGGAAAGTTGAGAGATAGGATTAGACAAGATCATGAAAAGTTTCTTAATCCTATGACATGAGATAACTAACTATCTAGGAATCATGCAATACTAGCTAGATAAGATAAGTTCTAGAAAATCCAACCAAGACTTCTAGAAAGAATCTTATATCCTAAGTAAACTTAACATGTGAATATGTCCCCTAATTACCTAGTGAATGAATTAGCTAGGAATAAGAGAATTATTCACACCAACACCCCCCCTTAAGTGCAACTTAGGGAGAAAATTATTATGCACACTATGCAAAGACTATGAATATGGGTCTCGACTACTAGGCCATGTTAGGTACCCATTTACAAATACAAATGAAAAAAATCAATCTCTCACAAGTGGAGAAAAGGAGAAAACCCAATGGGACAAAAATACTCTCCAAAAGAGAGAAAAACAAAACAAAACAAAAGACATGATGTATGGAGGACTCAACGATACCCCCCAAGGACTACATCCATCATGTATATACAATCAAATACCCCCCCATAAGAGGGAAGTAGAGAGATAAGATACCCCCCCATGATGAAGAAGCTCTAATGCTGATGAAGAATGCTTGAAAACAAAAGATGACCCAATTTCTGCAAACAACACATCTCCCCTTAGGAAGAAACAAATCCATAAGCTGATGTAGAAGCCACTCCATATCCAATTGAAAGGAGGAAGAATGAATTATCAATATATATTCCTCTGAAAATTGAGTAGGAGCCTCCAATCTTGAATGAGCCACAACATAATCATGGTAAAAATAAACCAAGAAACATGGAAAATCAAGAGAATGAGGAGACTCATGTATGCCAATCTCCAAAGACAAAGTAGATGGTGTAACAATTGTGCTGAAACTGTCATCAAATAGGAGAGAAATACCCTCAAGTGTGTCCTCCAAATCTATAGTATGAGACTCCATGAGCAAGTTAGAGATACCTGCCAAATATTCACCCCACAAAGCAAGATTTGAAAAACAATGAACATCCTGCTGAATAGAAGCATCAATGGCTGAAGAAGTAGGAGGTGGAGGAGTAGGAAGCTCAACACTGGACTATAGAATACCAAGGTGTAGATGACCAAAATTCTCCTCACTAACATGATTCACACTCAATGGAGTGTGAGATGCAGTCAAAGGAACATTATCATCTTCTGAAGAAAAATGTGAAAAGGAATATACATGAGATGAATGATCAACCATCCCAATAGCAACAATATCCCTAGTCTCAAAGTCCCTTATGTACACCCTATTTGGAGTGAACTCAATTGTTTTACCTTGACCCGCATGAGTAATTTGATAAATAGAAAGGAGATTGGTGGACAAGGAAGGAATAAAAAGTACATCATTGAATGTACCCTCCCCCATGTCAATAGAACCCTTCCCACTTACCTTCATATATGTATTGTTACTCATCAATATATGAGGTGAATTACAAGGCTCAAAAGAAGAGAACATATCCATAGAAGATGCCATATGATGAGATGCCCTTGAATCAAAAAGCCATCTATTAGATTTAGAACTTGTAGAGGCCAAGAGTGCTTGTCCTTTCATTTTATGTAGCCCAAAAGTAGATGTTGTGTTCTCTAACTGAGATGATAATGAGGGGGCTATTGATTGAGATGCTGAAGAAGAAGTAGAAGACACTGATGAGGGAAGTTTAATGTTATTCTTTTGAAGAAGGTGTGTGAGTTCATCAAACTTCTTATTATAACATCTATGCTCATCATGTCCTAATATTTTGCAATATGCACATTTTGACTTCTTCTTTTTAGATGATTCCTCTTTAGAAGAGGGTGTGGACTCAAGAGTGCTATGTGAAGGAGAATCTTTACCTTTCTCGTTATTAGAAAATGATCAGAATATTATGAAACAAGAAAGAAACAATGTTAGAGATATCGTATCAATAGATTCCCAAAAAGACAATAGAAATGTTGAAAGATAAACACACACACCAAGCCATGGAAAAATATGCTATAACTAAGGTCACATGCATCAAAGAACCAAATTTCAATAAAATTCTACACACAAGAGATACAAAGATATGTAAAAAGGGACATGGGTCCTACCGAGTGTGCCAAAATATTTGAAAATAAATGTGAAATATAAATAACATATTCAAACTATTATATCTAAACCCTATTCCATATTTTAATTTAACCTCAATATCAAGGTAAGTAACTTACATAAAAGGATGGGAAAAAGTAAGATATATCACACCCAAAAGCACCTTATTGCACCAATGATGTTTTTTATCAAAGTGGATTGGTGTGTGTGAGATATTTAATGCAGTTTATTGCTTGAACAACATGACCTTGCATTCCAAGAAGATTTCACCCTTAAAATGAGCTCTATGAGGAGCTATTTATAGTTTTTAAGAAAGGAGGATAAATATATGAGATTGATTTGGAAGATCGATGGATAGGGATAATTGAGAGGATTGGATTCATGAGAAGAATCCAAGTGTCACCTTGTGATCGATGTACATAAGGAGGTGTTGGATATTTTTTAGTGTTGTCATTCATGTCAACCTCTAGTATGGTCAAGGAGATTGTTGTACTATGTTGGCATTAGTCTTGTGATTTGATTTCAACCTCTATTGTGGTCATGTTGAGAAGTGTTTGTGGTATTGAGTTGGTATTGAAGATGTTGTAGATATGTTGAGAAGGTGTTTGTAGTTTTGCTGATATAGTTGGTTCACTTGGTTTCTAAGTGCTTTTGAGAAAGTTTGAATAAAAGAGTGTGTCATGTGACAAAGCTGTATTCAGTGTTGTGCCCACATTTCTTCATGGTTGAAGATATTCTTGTGCAATTTGGATGTGATGATCAAAGGTGTTCAAACTTTCTATATCCAAATTTTTAGGTTTTGGATTGTGTGGTAGTGGAAGTTGTGTTTGATAGTGTGTTTCATGTGAAGAAGGTTGTCTAGGAGAAATGAGATTGATCTGCATTTCTCCGCATTGAGGATTCTTGTCTTATGGATTTGGGAATGTGCTCAAATTGTTTGTATCTACCTTTCATTGGAGTATCTAGTGTTTAGTTGTTTCACAAGGTTGGTGAGTGAGATGTATGTCTATGGTAGTGTGGCTGGTTGTACAAAATGAAAGTGTTCTTCAATTTTAGGTGGTTGTGGCAATATTTTTGAGTATTTTGATGGTGTTGGAATATTCTTGGACATCGTGGAATGTTTCTATGTGTCTTGTGTCATATTTTTGGACTTGGAAAGGCATGCATGTGGTTGATTGTTAGTGTTAGTGTAGGTTTGGATGACTTGGTGTGATAGCGCTAATTATGGAGGCTATTTGTTATTTGTGGGAGTGTTTCAGTGTAGATTTGGGTCCTAGTAACCCTTGGTATGGTTTTCCTTCAATTATTTCCACTATGGACGTGTTTGGTGTTGACCTATTTAGTGGTTGCGTGTTTGAGGTGCATACATTTCATTAAGGCCAACATGGAGAAATTTTTGAGGTTATGGAGGATATATAAGCAAGGTTAAGTGTTGAATAAGTGTCTAATGTAGTGCAAAATGATGCAAATGTGATAAAGTGTGGTGATCTGAGTGTGAGCTTAAATGCCTAAGGCCGCTGAATGTAGTGAGCAAAAGGTGTCTACATTTTCAATGTGTTTGAAGTTGCTAGAGATAGTGAGCTGAAGATTGCGAATGGTGCAAAGTTACAATGGTGGGATTTTCTTGTTGATATGAGATAGTGAATCTCTCTATAACAATATTCTTCTATTCTTCTTTCTTCTAGACAGTGAGTCCTTTGGCTAGTGATCCCTTGGCAGAGAGTCATTCTTCTCTTTTGGGTAGTGAGCCTATTGTATTTGATGTTTCTATTCATTTGTATGTGAGCTAATCCTCACCACCACTTTTCCCTGATTAGGTTTTTCCAAGTAAATATGGTGTTCTCTTATATATGGTGTTGAATGTGTTTATGTTTCATTTGTTTACATTCTTCTAATGATAACAAGGGTTTAAGGTTTTAATGCACAACTAATTCACCCGCCTCTCAATTGTCATGTGTGTCTAAGAATTGGTATTAGAGGTGTGGTTCCTTGGAAGAATCTTAACAACTTGAGGTAGATCTAGATAGTGAATATGAAGGGTTTCAAAGCTCCTATGTTTGATGGAACAAATTATTCTTATTGGAAGGCCAGAATGGAAGCCTTTCTTGTCTCTTTAAGGTTTGGAGTCTGGAAGCTAGTTGAAATTGGATATACTATGCCTGTTAATTGTTTGAAAATTGATGATGAGGTCAAGGATTATGAGAATAACATGACAAAGCAAGAAATGCTATCTTGAGTGGTCTTTCTAATTTTGAACTTGGAAAAGTGATAAGTCTCAAAACTGCTAAAGAGATTTGGAAAAAGTTACAGGGCATTTATGAAGGAGATGATAAGGTCAAGCAAACAAAGATGCAAATTTTCAAAGCCAAATTTAAAAACCTAAGGATGTTAGAAGATAAAGACATTATATCCTACATGATCAAAGTGGATAAAATTGTGAATGCCATTTAAATGGTCTTGGTGGTAAGCTAGAAGAAAGTGAAGTTGTAAAAAAGGTATTGAGAACTCTTCCTAAAGCTTATAGTTCTAAAGTTTTTGATATTGAGGAATCTCATATTTTGGATCAATATTCTAGAGATCAGATGTTTGGTGCTTTAATTTCTTTTGAATTGAGAGTGTTTGGTCAAGATGCTATAAAGAAAGAAACTTCTTTTGAAGTTAGCAAAGAAGAGAAGGACGATGAATCAGATCATGATGATCTTGATGAGGTGGAAGTAAATTTGGTAAGAATGTTGTAAAAGGGCATAGGAAAATATAGAGGTAAGTTACCATTTGAGTGTTTCAATTATGGTTCAATATAGGTCGTTATTCTTCTAAAAGTCCAATCAAAGTTGTAAATGACAAACATAAGGATCATAAAGGTAAATTAGTCAATAAGAGCTATTATGTTGAAAAAGATAATGGTGTATCTGATGACGAGGAATCAAAATATCCTAAAGATGATAGTGATGAATTCTTGTTCATGGATTTAAATGTTGGAACTAACTCTACTAATCCTAAAAGATGTGTGAAGGAAAGTTCTTCAGAAACATTTCACAACATTGAAGGAACTATGTTGACTACTTTTCATGCAAGAGAGGAGAGAAACTACTGGATAAATGATAGTGGATTCTCAAATCATATGACAAGTGATAAGAGTAATTTTGTTAAACTTTATAAGTATGATGGTGGTCTTGTTAAGTTTGGTGATGATACATCTAATAAGATATGTGGAAAAGGTTCAATTAGTTTTGATGGAAATCATAAAATAGATGATGTTCTTTGCATCAAGGGTCTTCAACATAATCTTATTAGTGTAGGAAAAATGTGTAGAAGAGGATACTATTTTGTGTTTTAGGATGATGGTTGTGAAATCAAAAAAAGGAAGCTCTAGAACTTTGGTTGCTACAAGGACAAGGATAGAAGGAAATTTTTATCATCTCAAAGGTGGTGGTGTTAAGTTCTTTCTATCAATAATTAATGAAATATGGCTATGAAATAGAATAATGGATCACATTAACTTTGATAGCCTAGTGAAGATTAGTTCTACTAATTCTTTGAGAGATCTACCAAGGATTACAAATCCTATCAATGCAATCTGCAAAGTGTGTTAGTTTAGAAAGAAAATAAAGAAGAGGTTCAAAACTAAAGAATGTTCTA
Organism: Sequoia sempervirens; assembly: GCA_007258455.2. Taxonomy (NCBI): domain Eukaryota; kingdom Viridiplantae; phylum Streptophyta; class Pinopsida; order Cupressales; family Cupressaceae; genus Sequoia; species Sequoia sempervirens. The sequence goes on from VDFB02077536.1 coordinate 36,867, forward strand.
CCACAAGACCTTTGGAGTTGGTGCATATAGACCTATGTGGACCTACCAAAATAAGAAGCTCTCAAGGTGACAAGTTTTTCATGTTATTAATAGATGATTATTTTAGAATGACTTGGGTGACATTTCTCAAAGAAAAATCAAAATCTCTTGATAAGTTTTACAACCTTTAAATTTATGGTTGAGAATAAAATGGATTTAAAAATCAAGTGCTTGAGGTTTCACAAAGGTGGTGAGTTCACCTCCAATGAGTTTAACTTTTTTTGTGAAGATCATGGAATAAAGAGATAGTTATTAGCTCCAAGGACTCCTCAGCAGAATGGAGTTGTGGAGAGGAAGAACATGACACTTCAAGAAGTGACAAGAACCATGATGAAGGAATAAAATCTACCAGATGTCTATTGGAGAGAAGCAATTCATATTGCAGCATAAATACTTAATAGAGGACAAGAAAGAGTGAGTAGTTCAAAAACTCCTTATGAGTTATGGTATGGAAAACCTCCTACCATGAAATATTTTAGTGTTTGGAATAAAATGCTATATCAAAAGAGATGAAAAAAACTTAGGAAATTTTGATGCAATATCCGATGAAGGAATAATTCTTGGATACTCTACGAAAATAAAGGCATATAGATTCTACAACAAAAGGTTGAAGAATATTGTTGAAAGTGCAAGTGTCAAAGTAGATGAAGAACCACATGAAAGTTCTATTTTGATAGATTGATATGAATCTGATGAACCCCCTTGCAGTGAAAAAAAAAAGAAGATAAAGAAAAAGAGATGGTAGTGGAAGAGGAAGAAGCTCTAAAAAAGATTGCTAATACTCCTAAGTATGTGTAGAAGAATCATTCTAAAGATCAATTCATTGGAGATAAGAGAAAAGGTGTGTTGAAAAGAAGAAAATTTGCTGATAGAGGAACATGTTAAATTTTTTTTACTTTCAGAAGTAGAACCTAAAACAATAACTGAAGCATGTAAGGATGAGATTTGGATCAAAGCTATGGAAGAAGAGTTAATATAGATTGAGAAGAATAAAACTTGGGAATTAACTTCCCAAGACCAACTATAGACATCCAAATTTGAACACTTTCATTTGTCCAAATTTATCCATTTTTGTCTAAACATCCTCTTATTTGCATTAATTAAGTAATATCGATATTATTTAATTAATACCTTCTAAAGTTCTTCTAATCCCTAAGGTATCTAGTTAAATAATTACATACCTTACTCTTCAATCCCTCCTTTCATAAAATGAATTAAATATGACATTTATTTAATTCTTCACATGCCACATTTTTTTCTTAATCTTAATCAATCTCCCAATCTCATCATTAGGGATGTGCACATGCCTAATTATTGATTAGGACATGTCACATCCTCCAAATTTTCCAAGTTGGCTTCTAATCTTCATTAACCACTAATTATCTTCTAATCATTGATCAATTAAGCCTAATCAGTACCTTGGTCAACTCTTCTCATCCTCCAAGGAATTTTTAATTCCTTTTTATTCATCCAAGGATCCTCTCTTCCCCATGTGAATTTTTAATTCCTTTTTATTCATCCAAGATTCCTCTTTTCCCTATGTGAATTTTTAATTCACATTTATTCTTTCAAAAATCCTTAGCCCCATGCAAGTTCTAAAAAAATTGACTTGTCACATCACTCACACGTGCCAAAGTCTTCTAGAACCTTTGACTTGTCACATCACTCACATGTGTCAAAATCCCACCTTTTTGGGAACCTTGTCTTATCCACCAGATTCTTCCAATCATAATGAATTTAAAATTCACTTTTATTCCTCCAAGGAATCTTCTCTTCCCCATGTGATCATTGAGAGGTCACATCAAGGTACTTGCAAGTACCTCCATCACATGTCCTTCTTCCACCTCACTTAGACCTCATCACATACTTGGCCACTTCACCTTCCATATGTCAAGATGTGAGGGCTTGTGAGTCCTCAACTCACCATAGCCCTTCATCTTGGCCATGGTAGCTCAATCTTGGCCATTGAATTCTCTAGAGAGTTCAATTACCTCTATAAATACCCCTTCTTCTAATTCATTTAGAAGACTTAGTCATTTTTGCACCCACACGCTCTCAATTTTCCAAGCGAAGCCATAAGATCATCACTAGCATTAACATCTTAGTTCAATTGCATTTTAGCCATTGTATCTTCATCAAGCTTCCATTATCTTGCATCTATATTATCGATCTTGTATCCAACCTTTCATTTTACATCCATCCAAGGAGCACACAAATCTATAATATCAAGGGCCAACCAAGGAGCAACACAAAAGGTATAATATTTATCTTATTGTTATCTTTTTTTTTTGTGTTTTCTTCCATAGGCTAATCATTTGAAGTGATTCTTGTGTTTTCCTTCTTGCATTTTAGTTATTTTGCACACTTAGAATAAGGTAAAACACTAGGCTCACATTTTTGGCATGCCTGGTGGGACCCACAAACGGGTCCCATCTTTTCACATTTTTTGTTTTTTAAGTTCTTTATAGGTTTAGGTCGCAGATGGGTGAACTTGCCCAAATAATTGCTATAGAGGGGTGGACTTTCCCAAAGAACTATTACAAAGGGGTGAAATTTCCCAAAGGACTACTGCAGAGGGGCAAAATTTCTCAAAGGATTGTTGTAGAGGGGCAGACTTGCCCAAAAAACTATTGCAGAAGGGCAACCTTTCCCAAAGAACTATTGCAGAAGGGCGACCTTGCCCAAGAAACTACTTTTTTGTAACTTTGTTGGCTAACTGTTTGTTGCAAAGGGGTAGACTTGCCTACAACATTGTGTTTTATAAACCTATATGCTAACTATTTGCTGCAGAGGGGTGGACTTTCCTACAAAATTGTGTTTTATAAACTTGTCTGCTAACTGTTTGTTGCAGAGGGGCGGACTTGCTCACAACACTGTGTTTAATAAACTTGTTTGCTAACTGTTTGTTGCAAAGGGGTGGACTTGCCCACATCCCTATGTTTTATAAACTTGTTTGCTAACTATTTGTTGTAGAAGGACATACTTTCCCACAACACTGTGTTTTATAAACTTGTTTGCTAACTGTTTGTTGCAGAGGGGCAAACTTTCCCACAACACTATGTTTTATAAACTTGTCTGATAACTTTTTGTTGCAGAGGGGAAAACTTTACCAAAGCATAACATTTTGGGAGGTAAAACAGTTGTTTTAGCTTCAATTCTAATTTAGTTTTTTTGTTGTTTTTAGGTTCTAACCCCCTAACATTGTTTGTTATAGGAGTATTTGTAGTTTTTTTTCTAACGTTTATGTAGTTTATTTTATAATTGATGAAGAATGAAGGATAAAACAACTAACATTTTCTTGTAGGACAATTAGTTTGCTTATTTGTTTAAAGCTTTCCTTGTTGTTTTCATTAATCTAGGAACATAGTTTAAATAGGGGGAAGAAAAAATTTCTTTGTGTTGTCTATAAATCTTTTTTTTGTTACCCAAGGAGGCATTAGTTGTTCATGCTTTCCCCTTGCACTTCGTGTGAGCCTGGGGAGTAGCTGAAAATGATTAGTGCTTTCTTTTTAGTGGGACTTGCTTGGGGATTTCATCACCTGAATGGACAATCCCAACCACGTGTACCGTTAGGGTATAGAAAGGGGGGAGAGCCAAAGCTATACCCCAATCTAGTCATGTCATGTCTAGCGGAGTGTTGAAGCTAGGGTGATACCTAGCTAGATGTGAAGAGTTGGTCTAAGCCTTTCAGTATCTCGTTGGGGTTCCCAACTCATGCTTGTGATGAGTTGGTGTTCACTGTTGTGCCTCACATCTCAAGAGTATATCAAGGAATCCATAGAAGCCTTGTGCATCCTAGATTAAGAACTTTGTTGGTCATACCCTTAACACTAGTCATAGGATTATGTTTGTTTGAAGTGTCTTCTTGTGAGAAACCAGTAAACCTTTTGACAATCCAACCTTTTTGCTTGTTGTTTGTTATATTTTAAGCCCTTTCCATAGTCATTTTTCATCCAAGTCAAGTCCTAGTTTTCTATAGAGGGGCGAACTTTTTCTATAGAGGGGTGGGCTTGCCCAAAGAACTGGTGCAGAGGGGCGGACTTTCCCAAAGCATTGTTGTAGAAGGGTGGACTTTCCCAAAGAATTACTATAGAGGGGAAGACTTGCCCAAAGAACTGTTGAAAAAAGGAAACCTTGCCCCATAGACGGGCGAACCTTCCCCCAAAACAATCAATTTCACATCTGTTCATCCTTTCCAAGCCTCCGTTCACTTGTTCTGAACATCTGTTCATCCTTTCCAAGCCTTCATTCATCCATTCTAAACATTCATTCACCCTTTCCAAACATATGTTCATCCATTCTAAGCACTTGTTCATCCATTACAAACCTTCATTTATTCATTTCAAGTTATTGTTCATCCTTTTTGATCATTCGTTCTCTCATTCCAAGTGATCGTTCATCCTTTCTGATCAGCCCTTCATTCATTCAGAGTAATTGTTCATCCATTCTAAACCTCCATCTCCTCATTTCAAGAGTCATTCATCCATTCTGAGCCATCGTTTACTCATTTTGAGTGATCATTCATCCTTGCCATAGTCATTTCCATCCAAGTCAAGTCCCAATTTTCTTGCAGAGGGGTAGACTTGCCTAAAGAACTGCTACAAAGGGGAAAACTTGCCCAAAGAACTACTGTAGAGGGGCGAACTTGCCCAAAGAACTGCTGCAGAAGGGCAGACTTGCCCAAAGAATTGTTGCAAAGGGGTAGAATTTCCCAAATAACTACTATAGAAGGACGACCTTACCCACCAGAGGGGTGAACATACCCTCCAAATAGTCAATTTCACACTCGTTCATTTGTCCCAAGCACTCGTTCATTTGTCCCAAGCACTCGTTCACTTGTTCCAGAAATTCGTTCATCCTTTCCAAGCCTCCATTCACCCTTTCCAAACATCCGTTCACCCCATCTGAACATGTGTTCATCCATTCTGATGAATCATTTACTCATTCTAAGCAGTCATTTAACAATTATGAGTATTTGTTCATCCACTTGTATCACTTGTTTCCCCAATTCGATTATCCAACACCCCATTTCGATCACCCGTCTCTCTGTTCTGACAGTTCGTTTACCCCCTCTGAGAATCTAAAAGTAGAGGGGTGACCTTACCCAAAGAACTATTGTAGAAGGGTGACCTTTCCCAAAGAACTACTATAGAAGGGTGACCTTGCCCACTAGAGGGGAAAACTTGCCCCCAAAATAGCCAATTTCAACCCGTTCAGCCATATCAAGCACCCATTTGCTCGTTTTGAGTAATCATTTTCATGTTCTGAGCAATCTTCCCCCCAATTTTAAAAATCCTTTCATCATATTGAGTGACCATCCCCTCAATCAAAGCAATCACCCCCTCATTTTGAGTATATGTTTACTTAATCCAATCATGTGTTTTCTACCCTTTTTCACCAAAAGGCGAACTTTCCCTTATCCTTGGGTGGACCTACCCTTGAGAGGGGAGTATTTTACCTCTAAAGGGGTGAAATTTCCCTCTAAAGGGGTGGACCTTCCCTAAATAGGGTGGATTTGCCCTCCAAACAACCTTTTTCATCATTTATTTAGTCATTTTGGGCACCTGTTTGCTTGTTTCAAGCACCCATTTGCTCATTCTGATTGCCTATTTACCCATTTCAATCATTTTTCTCTCCATTCCAAATATCCATTCCCCATCCCAAGCATTCATCTCCTTGATCCAAAACTTCATCCTCTCAGAGCACCTGTTTACTTTATCCAATCACCTATTTTTTGCCCGTTTTTCACCAAAAGGAGAACTTTCCCTTATCCTTGGGCAGACCTACCCTTAAGAGGGGAATACTTTCCCTCTAAAGGGGTTAAATTTCCCTCTAAATGGGTGGAATTTCCCTAACTGGGGCAGACCTTCCCTCCAAATGACCTTTTTCATCATCTATTTTATCATTTTAGGCACCCGTTTTCCTGTTTCAAGCACTCGTTTGCTCATTCTGAGTGCTCATTTACCCATTTCAAGAATTCATCTCTCCATTCCAAATATCCATTCCCCATCTCAAGTATTGATCTCCTTGATACAAACCTTCATCCTCTCAAGGCACCTATTTTCCCATTTCTATCACCTATTTTCTTGTTCTGAAAGCTGGTCTCGTCAGTTTGATCATCCACCTCCTTGTTTCAAGTACTTTTCTCCTCATTCTAAGCATCAATTCCCCATCCCAAATATTCATCTCCTCATTCTGAGTATTCATCCATTTGATCCAAATAGTCATCTCCTTGATCCAAGCACCTATCTACCTGTTTCAGGCATCCGTTCGCCTATTTCAACTAGTCGTTCCCTCATTCCAAGATTCTATTTGGTCATTTTGAGAATTCATTCCATCATTCCAAACATCCATCCCCTGCTTTGAGCATTCATCCCCTCAATCTGAGTCTTCATCCTCTTGTTTTGAGCATTCATTTGCCTGTTTTGAGCATCCATTTGCCTGTTTTAAACATTCATTTGCCTATTCTGAGGGGTCGTTTCATCATTATGACCATCCATCTTCTCATCTCGAGTAGTTGTCTCTCCTTCATAGGATCATTCTCCTCATTTTGAGCATCCATTTCTTTGATACGAGTGTCTGTTTGCTCGTTTCGATACCCTATTCCAATACACTATTCACCCACGGTCTGCATCCAAACCCATCTGCATTATGTCGAGCTCATTCATTCATTATCTGAATCATATCGATACATCATCCTAAAAAATATATAGGTTACAGATCCATCATCATGTCCCCCATCCAAATCCTCTGAATTTTGTTTGAAGTAGTTATCCAAATTGATCTAGGAGTCTGAATTTGATCGTCACCATCCATAGTTGCTTAGGATCATCATCCATTCTAAGTTAGTTATCATTGGCCTAATCAATTTGATTTCAATACCAAGGTGGATTCGGTGCTGCAATCATCTATCTATCCTTTAATCAGATCAATCAACATCCTAAATCACCTAAGGTAATCTTTGAATAGGGTTTAGAATCCCTCTCATCACCTTATCCAATCCATCATTTGATTTTATCAATCATTTCATTAATCGATCCTATTTGATCTAATCCAACCACATCTCTATCAAATCATCTTTGACCCAATCAATCTACTTCCATCTCAAGGTAGATTCAGTGTCATAATCATCCTTTTGTAATCAAATCCAATCGTCAGAACCAATCCCATCCCATCATCCAATCATCCTAATCTAAACTTTAATCCAATCCCGATCTGAGCTTGACCAAAACCTCAATTTGAGCTTTAGTCCATTTCCACCCAAAATCTTTAATCCATCTTATTTATCCTTTCATCATCATGAATCCTTGTCCTCCATAAATAGTAATGAAGGGAAACCGTAATCACATCAACGACAATAACGAGATCCTTGCTGATCAAGAAGTATATGACATAGATCCCCTTGATGCTATCGTCTCTAGTAAGCTTTCTCCAGCCACTTTCCACAATCCAATCACCCCTTCAAGCTATCCCACTATGTTTTCATCCATGCCTAATCATGCTCCTTGTGCTACCTTTGACAAGGGATATCCAGTATCTTCCCTGTCCACATATTTTTCATGTCCTTCATCATCCTCTTATCCGACACCCACATCTTCCTATCCTAATCTATCATCCCAATACTCTTATTACAATCCCCCATCCATGTCCCCTATCCTAATCCTCCTTTCCAGTCTTTCCATCCTCATCCTACATTCACACCTTTTTACATTAATCCTACATCCCCATCAATCTATCCTAATCCAACATCCACATCTTCTTATCCTAATTTTCCATCCCAATACCCTCACTATAATCCACCACCAGTATCCTCTTGTCCTAATCCACCATCCATGTCCTCCTATTTTAATTCACCATTCCAATATCCCTACCTTAACCCTCCATCTAATCCTAACCCTCCATCTACTCCCAGTCTTATATCCAATCCCATTCCTCTAGCTAACCCTAGTCCACCAATCCATAATCCTAGTCCTCCATCAATCCCTAATCCTTCATCTATTCCTATCACACCATCTCAGCCGAGAGTATGCAAGTTTCTCACTCCAGAAGTTCTCCAAGGACTTATGACAAAGAATATGTCCCCAACTCCACATCATGATGTCATGGAACCATGTCATCCCAACCCATCACCCACGGTCACTAGGGATGAGACTGTAGACACCGAAAATTGGTTTAAGTCTGCGACTTCAATATTCATTGTATTTCGTATTCTTCATAGTCATGGTTAAATAATGTCAATTATTTAGTTATTCTCTATAGTCTTCATTTCTTCTATTAATTAAATAATCTTAATTATTTAATTAATTCACACTTTTCTTTATTCTATCTAATTAATTAAATAAACACTTTTTATTTAATTATGTTACTAATTAATTTGTTTTTATAAATTAAATAAATTTATTTAATTTTACCTTTATCATATTTCAACTATAATTAATAAATTTTATTTATTTAATTATTCATTTAAAATCCCTTCATCACTTAATTAAATAAATCTTATTTATTTAATTATTCTTCAAATATCGGATCTTGAATTAAATGAATTATTTAATTCATTAATTCTATTTTAAGGCATTCCTCTATATTTTAGATAATTATGTGAGCTATCTAAGTATTCACTTTTACTCGACTCGGCATCTATTTTAATCACTCATTTAACTGTTGATTTAATGTCTAAGTGGCATTCTCGAGTAATCTCTTCAAGAAATCATTCAATCCTCCAGTTCTAACTCAATTACGTGTACATTCGGATTAATTAAATATTCTTATTTAATTAATTAAACCTTGTGTGTGCATTCTAACAAGAGTTGATTTAATCAATCTTTATCTTTGTCATGCACAAGATATCAAGTTGGTCAATGTAATTGAAGATTAAATCATTTATTTAATTAATCCTATTTCAGTTTGTATCACTCATGTCACCATTGCATCAGCTATCGTAATGCAAGGTCAATCAATCGATTTCAACTCACCGTTGATCTTCAATCTTACTGTTGCTCGGCATCAATTGGCTAAATTGATTTGTCATCATTCCGATCTCTCTCTCTCAAATCCAAATCTCTCTTTCTAATCTTAGACACTTTGTCTTTGAATCTTCATATTTTGTTAATCATCTTAGGGCTATACTTGAAAGAATTTATGAGAAATCGAAAATTATACACAAGCAAAATGGAGAAGGGAACTAAGATGAACTGCGAAATATATTGAAAATTGGTGGGATTGTTTCATTTCGTTTGGTACTTTTACTTTCCTTGTTCTTTGTTGCTTAACATTAGATTTGTATTTTAGATTTAGCATTGCATGTTTTCTCTAATTATTTCGCGTACTGGCGCATATTTGAGAACTCAACGGAAGACACTATATCTTCATGAATCGAGATCTTTATTTTGATTTTAAATTTCGGAATGCAACGATACATCAATACTTGATGGGTTGATGCACCGACTTCTGAATCAACAAGAATTGACAAAAGAAATGATGCAGTTTGAAAAACTACGACAAGATCTAAAATTTCCAACCGGCATCATTGATCACATCAATGAATACACAATTGAAGAAGAAATGATGATCCGGGATCGCAATTATACAAGACACAATTGATCAGTAAAACTTCATTTTATTTTCGTAAAATCTGAAATTTCAATTGATTTGTGTGTTACTAATATCTAATTTTCAACGTGTGGCCTTTTGGAGTTAACAAGTTTTTGCAGGATGATTGACGAAGACGATATTGAAAACTACTAACGAGTTTTTCTGCAGGACGCTTGTCGAAGACCCTTGTTACACTTTAAACAAATTATTTAGTAGCATAGAAAATTTCATTTGGTTAAAATTAACAGCCACTGTGGTTTGGTGTGAAAGTACAAGTCTAGTTATCATCTCATGACTTACATCAAGTATCCTCTCCTGTCATAATCCATGTGATCTGGTGTAAGAGAAATAGTTATCAACTCTAACTTGGGCTTACCGCAGGGAAAAAGTACTCATCCCAGGATGACCTCAAACCGTACCAACCCAAGGGACTTCCAACAGTGACTTGGGAAAGTCCAAGAATCTGCGAAGGCTGGTTCACGCATGGACCGTAGTGGGGACTCACCCATGGGATCATGCCCTACCTAATGTAGAATGCCCTGCATTTTAAATACCTTGTTTTAGAGAGATCTATTTTGTGGTCACAGCCAGGAGAAAGGTGGTACAGTATCATGCTCGAAGAGACACACTACTGATCCCCTTGAGTAGAGATAGAAATTCTTGGGAGGTCATTACCCAAATAATTCAAAATTTGTATGCTCGAAAGACATTAATGAGCTGTGGAGGGGAGCCAATGCCACCAAATTTCTAAGCTATCCGCTCTTAAGAAGGAAAGGTGTTTATCACCAATCTGGGGTATAAAATGTGGGCTATACCAAGTATACAAACCCTAGGCCTTTGGATTATTAGGATGTGATTGTCTATTATCAATTTAAACATTCTTTGAATCCAAAATCAAAACTGAAAAAACTTTTTCTTATGATTGTCTTTGATTGCTAGAATTTGATCACAAAAAACGGAGTTAGTTTAAATCTCATCACTGAAAATACACAGAGAGTCCCAACTATTCACCAGAAGGTCGTAATTGATTTTTAGAGTCACATCTGTTTAACTTTGAGTCACATTTGTTATCATGAGTCACATTTGTTTATCTTTGAGTCACATCTGTAAGTATCAGTCGCATCTATCTAGAGTAGAGCCGCATCTGCCAGTTTAGCTCACAATTGCTTTGCAAGAACTGCATGTGTTATATTCTGAGTCACAACTGTCATTATGAGTCACATCTATTAGAAGGTTAACCACATCTGTCAGAGTCACACATTGAACTTTACCAGAGAAACGCAATTGATCACTAAAAAACCACAACTATTAATTTGAACCGCATATGTGAAATCCTGAGATGCATCTGTCTGATTATTAGAAAACCAGAATTCACAGTCACTGTCTAGTCAACACGATTATACTAGTTTCAGTTGTCTTTACACAAATAGTCCTTGAACAGAAACCTAAAATGATTTGCTCAATTTTGCATCATTTAGGTTCATTTAGTCATCACCATAGTTGTCTTAATTTAGAGTTTAGTTTCATCTTAGATTACATATTACCTTGCATTAAACTTCTAGGAAGGTCACTTTTACAAACTTTAGGACTAGTTCACCATCTACACTCTAGAAAAGTCATAGTGTTAATGAAATTTGTCATTGAACCCAGTTTTATCAGTATATCCTTTGTCCTACACAAAGTCCTCCTAGCTCATTAGTCTAGTTAGGAAACTCAACTTGTCTTTGATCCTCGTCCTATATTGGTTCCTTGACTTAAACTAAATTGATGCCTTGGTTAGACTTTAGGTAGTTGGTCCCTTTGTCTGAGGTTCACAAAATTGACTACCTTAGAAGCTTGCTTAGAATTTGCATACTTAGATATTGTCATCCTAGACTAGCGTCATATTAGACATATTTTACTTGCACAAAAAATACCAAAAAAATAGCTGCATTCATTCCTTATTTTGCATACGAAAATCCCAAAAACATAGACTAGGGTAATACTGTTCATAGATATAGTTTTGCATTTCCCAAATATTGAACTTGTCTTACATGGTTGAAACTAGGTCTAAGAGAAGAGAGAGAGAGAGAACATGTCAAACCCAAATGAATTCATCAATCCATTTTCTTCAAGACCTCATAAGACTCTATTAGAAAAATTCACCACTAGAAACACTTAAGGACATATTGCAGTAGAAGACATAGAGGCTGCCGCACAGGACCCTAAGTTTGCCTCTTTTGTAGATGAGTACCTAGCAAATAACCAATAACGATACTTAGCCAAATTGCTAGTTGAAGGTGCTACCTTACCTCCAAGATTTGATATCAGCACCTTACAAACTGAACCTACACAAGGGACAAATACCATGACTGCTAGTACTACTATACCTCAAGTCAGCACAACTATGCCATCTAGTACACCTACACAAAGTACGACAGTCCATACGTCCCCATTTGGTACATCTAGCATGACATTAGGATTTAATTTCACTATAGGGGCTTCATCATCCACTCCCTTTGGTCCTCTTGTTGGGAGTAAAAGACCTAAAACCTTAGCCTCTACACCTTATGTCAGTGTCACAAGTTCACAGTCAACAACCGTACCTAACACTAGTATCACGAGCACCATACCACAGTCGATATCCATACCTAGTGCTCCAATCACTAGTACTATACCATGGATTACACAAATAGGGGGCATTCCCTCCTTCCACTATGGCAATCAAAATCCATTCATGCAGTTATCGAGTCAGAATCTATTCTCCCAAACTAGTACTCAGAATCCATTCACACAGATTCTGAATCAAAATCCATTTTCTCAAATCGGTGGACACCAATCATTTACACAGATTCCCAATTAGAACCCCTTTTCCCAAAGTGGTATTCAGAATCTATTTACACAGATCCCAGGTCAACACCAATTTATGCAAATTCCAGACCAGAACACATTTACCAACATTCTGAATCCAAATCCACCTCAAATGCCAATGTTCAATCAAAACCCATCATGAGACTTTGGATTTCAGAACACATACCCAGATCCACATAATCCCCCTAACACATCTTTGACCCAAGTTGGCGTCTTACAAACACAAATGCATGCATTACAAGCGCAAATGGATAACATGTCAGTGTCAACTAGGAAATCATTTTCAACAAAGGACATATGCCCATTTCCCTTTGATAGATCGTTGTACATGACCCCTTTCCCTCACGGATATGTCATACCGAATCTCCCTAAGTACAATGGCAAATAAAATCGGATAGAACATATAAGGGAATTTTCTACCATATGCATCGATGTCGCTTATGACCCCACGTATCTTATGAGACTATTTCCAAGAAGTCTTGTAGGAATTGCACTAGGGTGGTTTTCAGGTCTGGATTCTGGCATTAGATCTTGGGGTGAACTGGTTGAGAAATTTGTGGATCAATTCTCCTTCAACATAGATCATGAGATAAATATAGCAACTTTGTGTCACACAATGGAAGATGAAGCAGAAACATTCATTTCTTTCTTCCAGAGATGGGGAACTATAGCTAGTAGGCGTCCTATTGAGATACCCAAAAAACAAAAAGTTACAATGTTTCAAGAAAACCTTCATGCAAAACTTAGGAGTAACTTAAGGGTACATTGTTGTACATCTTTTTTCGGAACTAGTGGAAAAAGGGGTTATAATAGAGAAGGATCTCATTGAAAAGGGAAAACTCAAGACATCAACATCTAGTAGAAACTCAATCATACAAAACACCCACACTGACAGAAACAGATTCTGGTCTCGCAACAAAAATATCACCAATGATGGGGAGGTTGATGCTAAAACACGACAAGCAGGACCCCTCCTCACATTACAAGGACCTCATACTTTTGCCAACATGCTTAATGCTGTCAATAAACCTCCTAATGTGGTCCAAAATACTCAACATCCACAACCAAGAAGATTTCAAAAACGTGAGTTCACTCCCTTAGGGGAACCCATTGAGTCGGTGTTCAAACAACTGTTACAACGTAATCTCATATAGCTGCAGGAACCAAGACAATATGATCCAGGAAAATTTAAAATAGCTTGGTGGGATGACAATGCCTTTTGTGATTATCATAGAACTAAGGGACATAACCTACAAAACTGTCGACAACTAAAGAATATCATACAGGATCTTGTCGAAAGGAGAATTATTAAAGTTAGTGGACAAAAACAAAAGTCATCAAACACTGATCATCAAGTATTTTCTGACCCACTACATGACCATGGGAAAGGAACTGTCCCCAGTTTGAGTACTAAGACCAATATGTCAGCCAAGTATGCCAGTGTCAAACATGATTATAATAGTGGAAAAATCATTCATTGCCTTCGCACCACCGATGAGAATATCAATACCATTATTATCAATACTAATCCTGAGTGTGCCGTCAATACCCGTCATACTAAATTCACTATCCAAGGCCCTCCATTGCAACAAATACCCCAACCTTCCAAGTTACAATATAACCTTCTTAACCATTTGGGGAAGACCCCAACCCAAATCTCAATCTTGGAATTGTTGTGTATTTCCCCTGAGCATTGATCTATCCTTGATAAGGCTTTACAGAACATCACAGTCCCTAATGATCTTGATGTCAATCATTTCTAGGAAATGGTAGGCTACTTGACCAATAATCACCATTCCATGTTTTCTGAACAAGACTATGTAACTAAAAAGATGAACCACAACAACCCTTTACATCTAGAAGTCCTTGTTGATGACACCAAAGTTAGACGAGTTTTGGTAGACGGAGGAGCAGGGTTAAATCTGTGCACTTTAAAATTAATTAAGGCTTTAGGTATCTCATAAGCATGTGTGGACATGACCAAGAGTATTATCATTAAATCTTATGATGATGAGGAAAGAAAATCAAAGGGAGTCATACCACTTCCTATCAGAATTGGTCCTGCAGTGATGGAGAAAAAGTTCTAGGTCTTGGATCTCACCCTCCCTTATAACCTTCTGCTAGGTAGACCATGGATTCATGCCATGAAGGCAATCCCTTTCACATATCATCAGTGTCTTAAATTCCCTTAAAATGGCACAAAAATAACTATAGATGGTGATCTGTATCCTTTCCAGTATTGCACCAATCTAAAGGAGATCCCCCAATGCCAAGTGCCAGTAAACCAAGAGGCCTCATCGTACAATTCATCCTCCTATGTTGATCCAGCCACACTCACTCGAACACCTATTTCACCTTTAGTTCCTACCACTCCTAAGGTTGAGATCCAAGACAAGGGTTGTGGAGAGTATTACATGAAAACTTCTTATTGTGTTAGGCATTTGATTCCTCCTAAGTCATACAGTTTACCTACATCGGATGGGAGACAATCTATGGTCACTATACACATTCCTCCCACAACAACTTTTACTAAATGGGGTGAATTAAGCAAAGAGGCAATAAATACAGAAGATGTCACTTCCTGGCTATATAGGGAAGATGACGAGGAACCCCTCTTACATGCTCATATTCCTACAAATATATATGGAAAGGGTTTTAAAATCATGCAAAGCAAAGGATATGATGGACATAGTGGTTTAGGCTTAAACCAAGATGGCGGGATTGAACCAATATTTGTTTCTCAATGGCCAAAAGGAGTAGGGCTAGGGTTTCAAATAATTTAGATTGGTGTTCCTACTACCCCATTACCCTTACTTGAGGAAGTAAGTACTTTAGAAGATATTAAGACATCTCACGAACCAGTGGACCAATATCATTGTGACTCCCCTAACTCTAACAATTATGAGTGGGATTCCCTATCCTCTACTTCTTCCATGGACCTTGAAAATTTATTTGGAGAACTTGACTTGATGCTAAGTTCCTCACCCAATCCCTTGAATTCCTGTCCACCAAAGAAAATGACAAAAGAGGAATGGTTTAAACACTACTATTGGGAATCACTTGACCCTACCTCATGGCAACCTGAGCTACCTATTTCCGATAGTCAAACCTTGGCATTAGGCCCACCTATCCATCCACCTAGACCCAAACCTAAGAGCAAAAATGACCTGGTACAAGACTTTTGTAACCACATGAATAATTTGATCTTTACCGACCTTGTATTAAACTTGTTTGACAATCTAATGATGATAATACCCTTTAGTCTATCCCCAACTCATTGATTGGGATCAACAAGACACACCTGTCTTAGACATTTTTGAGGACGACGAAGCAATCGCTGAGTTCCTAGGATTACGAGAAGGCATACCAAATGGTGATCATAAGGTTGGTTTTACTATTGATCACATTTGGGAACTGCCTCAATCTCCTAGAATATAAAAGGAAAAGAAAACAAGATAAAGGATGATTCTCAAGAGTTAAACTTTAGACAATAAAAAAGTAAAAAGAAAGGATGCATCCGGCAGTGAAACTCTGCAGGCACCCGCGATGAAGGTTTGAATGTTCTCCTATTGTACGAAAGGTTCACCATGCTCGCTGAAGAATCAATATGTTTGACAGAAATTAAAGAGAACTTCACTCATGAGTTTTGTAGCACATTTGACAACATGAGAGCAAATTTAGTTCCATAACTTCTTTGCACAAAGACATATAAATTTTGCTTGGTCATATGCCGACATGCCAAGGTTGGATCATGAACTTGTTCTGCATCATTTTCCCTTACGACCAGGTGCCAAACCAGTGAAACAAAAATTGAGAAAATGCAAATCATGTATTGCTTATATTAAGGTAACTCAGAAATTTTAGATGCTGGTTTACTGTGATTCATTTCCATGTAAATTGGATTTAACTTTGTGCCGCCTACTAAACTAATTGGGGGCATCCAGACCGCACTAGTTTTGTAGAGATATCAACAAAGCTTTCCCTAAGGATGACTTCCCTTTGCCTAACATAGACATGATAGTGGACATGACAGTAGGGTATGAGATGTTGTCCCTTATGGAAAGATTTTTAGGATATAATTAGATCAAAATTGCAACTAAAGACCAACTAGACATTTTCTACTTGTTCCTTGGGGACGTATTGATAGAATGTTATGTCTTCAGATCAAGAAGTTTATAAACTGTATCAACGTGCGTACATGACACTATCTTTCATGATCAGCACACACTCTTATGGAGGATTAAGGTCGATGAAATTATTGCAAAATCCAAGACAAGGATAAACATTTATGTGTTTTTAGACAAGATATTTCGTAGGCTAGAGGAAGTATAATGGAGACCCAACCGTGTTAAAATGTGTTTGAGCTGTTGAAAGTTAAGAAGTTAGTATCATTTCAGACATGAGATTGAAGTGATCCCGCTTTAAGGTGAAAGTAATTAGCGGAGGCTGCCACACACCCATCATCTCAATCAACTACATATTACAGTAGTAAGCAATTTATAAGGATTTATAGTAATTATGTGACAAGACACATCCTCAACATCACTTAAGAAAGGAGTACTTTGCATGGACAACAAATGGAGAGGCTTTTCAATTGATTAAAATATATTTACCACACCACCATTTTTAATGCCACTGTTGAAGGAAGACATTCATTGATTCTTTAGATATAAACAACCCATTCATCAGCCCGTAGCATTTCGTATAAAATGATGACAGAAGGTCGAAAGGCGCACGGTCATATCAATACTTGTAGGTTAGAACTCGAAATATATACCATTGAATGTGCCTGTCTTGCAGTAGTATTTGCTACTCAAAAATTGAGACACTATATGCTAAACCATCAAACAATGTTGATTGCTAAAATAGACCCTCTGAAATATCTTCTCAACAAGGCAGCATTAACAGGATGACTGGCCAAATGGGTTATGATACTTAGTGAGTATGATATATAGTATGTAGAAAGAAAGGCTATTAAAGGATAGGTCATTGCTGATCAGCTAGCTGATGCACCCATACAGGTAGATCAACCATTAGTAGCAGAATTTCCTAATGAGTTCATATTCACAATGGACACAAAAATAACATGGAAACTATACTTTGATGGCTCACATACAAATCATGGTTTAGGGGCTAGTATACTGTTTATTACACTACATGGTGATTCCATCCCTAAGTCATTTAGGATTGCATTTCCATGCACTAACAATATGGTAGAGTATGAAGCTCTAGTGATAGGGTTACGTATAGCAGTCAAGTGGAAAATTAAGATTTTACAAGTATATGGGGATTCTCAACTGGTAATCCGATAGGTAAATGATGATTATGAGACTAAGGACAAGAAGCTTGCTCCATACAAGCGCATGGCTGATAGCTTTAAAGAGTACTTTGAAAAAGTAGAATTTCATTAGATACCTCATGTTTTAAATAGGGCAGTAGACGCTATGGCTACAATTGCATCACTTCTTGACATTCCTAACAACGTGCCTAAGTTTGAGTTCTTGGTAGAAAAAATTTTGGTCCTAGCCTACGATATCCCAAATTCTAAAATGGTGTGTGACATTGTTGGTCCTAATTCCCCATGGTACAAAGAAATCTATGATTACCTTCATGCCGTCACACCCAATCGGCTTCATCAAATAACCAACATAGACATTCCTCTCGCAAGTCACCCAACACACCATTGTCGGAGACACCTATATATAGACGTCACTTTAGATAATACCCTACCGAGATGTTCGATTCCACTGTGCTACGTACAACCCTGGCTGGGTGCATGAGGGCATATGTGTGGTCTCTATCTAGCTATCCTACCCATTAAAAAGAGATTATGATCAAGTTATTACCGGGACTATAGAAAAGACTCATGTTTTTGTAAAGAAATGCCCGTAATGCAAGTCTAGTGGAGACTCTGATACGCTGTTGTCGTGGAGCTCCGTCCTATAACGTCACCATGGCCCTTTGCCCAATGAGGACTCGACCTCATAGGTAAGATCCACCCACATCATCTAATGGACATAAATTGATTATCACTGCCACTGAGTATTTTACGAAGTCGATTGAAGCCATTCCTATGACATACATTACCGGCACACAGATTTCTAGGTTTATCCTAAACTATATCATCTATCAGTATGGTGTCCCTTAGTCCATAATCACTGATAATGGCCGCCCATTTAAGAACCAAGAAGTCCGCCATCTATGTGATGAATTTCATATCCAACATCACTTTTTTACTCCATACTACCCACAAGGTAACGGTGAAGCAGAGGCATCTAACAAGACCATTATCAAAATCCTCAAGAAGATTGTTAATGATGCTAGTCGTGACTGACATTTACAGCTTAACCTAGCCTTATGGGCTTATCGCACAAGTATCCATACTCCTATTGGTGCTACTCCATATTCACTTGTATTTGGTTCTGAATCTATTCTACCTATTGAGGTCGAGATTCCTTCCCTAAGGGTATCCCTGAAAGGCCACATTGATGATGAAGAGTACCGAGTATCGAGACTCCATGAGCTAGAATTCGTGGATGAGTGAAGACATAAGGCACTAGACCATCTTCAAGCATATCAGAATCGCCTTCATCGTAGCTATAACAGGAAGGTATTGAACAAAAACTTTGACATTGGTGACCTGGTTTTAATGGAGAACCCAAAGAATCAAGCAGAAAGAGAAAAACCAGGAAAATTAGAACCAAATTGGTTAGGACCTTATGTTGTTATAGAAGCTTTTGGATCAAGAGTGTACCAAATATCTACTCTTGAGGGGGAACCATTGTCCTCACCAATCAATAGTCTGCATCTGAAGAAGTTCTACGCATAGCTTCTGGGAGCCTTTGTCTTAATTAGCAAAAATACAAAAAAATCATAAAATCACAAAAAATAGTTATCAAGGTGAAAACCTAGCAAACAGGCGTCTTGGTAACACCAAAAAACTTAGATAATCTAGAAAATAGTAAAGAAAAATAATTCATCCAATAGTGAAAACCACTTCGGTGGCACTTTGGATAAGTACCATGGTGAAAACCTGGAAAATAGGCGCCATGTGTAGTTAACTCTGCTCCTTTGACTACTATTATTCTGATCATCATCCTTAGTATTGTACATAGTCCTTATCATTGTATATAATCCACGGCCCTGTACATAGTCCACTCCCCTGGACATATCCCTTATCCTTGTACGTACCACCTATCATATATTCCTTATCTTTCATAACCCATCGCTTGTATCTACCATTCATAATAAGTGGTAGTCTTTCCCATAACTTGGAATGATTGACATCGAGTGCATTTCATATCCTCCATTTTACCCTATTCATAGTCAATTGGTCTTGTATTCGACTGGGGGAAAACACTTGAAATGTGTCGTATTGGTTCTTACATTGGTTGTGTTGAAGACGTAAAGCCATGGAAATTCCACAAACATCGCAAAATGACTTGAGAAAACACAAAAACATCAGAAAACTTCAAAAAGAAAAAAAAATCAAAACATTTCGAAAATCCAAAAATAGATTCAAAGTCAGTCGCACTTGTTATTCTTTGTCGTTTATCAAACTACGTTGCCTCTGTGACTGGAGGTAGGCAAGGCCATCTGCCAATGTGCCTCTGAGGCATTAGGTTAGTCCATTTAGGTTTGTCTTTATAAATTCATGATTTAATCCATTTGTCTATATGACAAGGTCGTTGGTCGTATCGAACTATGAGGTCTCTACGTGTATAACATAGGCAAGGCCATCAATCGATGAGCCCCTAAGGCCGCACTAGGTCAGTCCATTAGGGTTTGCCACATTCAGTTTCACACACATCTTCTATTTGAAGTCAGTCTTGTCAGTCAAGTCAAGTTGAACTGCGAGGTCTCTGTGTGTACAATGTAGGCAAGGCCATCAATCGATGAGACCCCGAGGCCGCACTAGGTCAATCCTTTAGGGTTTTGTCGTCACACACAGTAAATTTTCAACGCATCGTCTCAAGTCATGTATCAATCTGGTGAACAAGTCAATAATGTCTCTAAGTCAAATCAAACAACTTGCCAAACAAAACAATCAAAATTAGATCAATAAATGTTCCATGACAGATGTCCTTCCTGCAAACAAACATCATCATCATGGAAATCAGCCTGTATCTTGTTCAAGATGAGTCCTTCCTGAATAATGATATCAACAAAACAATCTATGTCTTATATAGGATGATTCCTTGCATAATCGACAAGGTCAAACAATCAAACATAGTCTTACACAAGTTATCACATCAACGGTATTTGATTCAACATCTTATATGATACATGTCTTTCTGAAACCAAGCTTTGTCATGCCTTATACAGATAGTCATAACATCGAAACCAGACTCAAAGTCTTATCCAACATGTGTATCTCTTGAAATCAAGCTTTGTCAATCCTTTTATCAATCAAAACAAATCAAACAAACAAATCAAGTTTTGGAAAATATTTCATTGGCTTATTGACTTTATGACTTATTTATCTTATCATTTATCTTGAATTGATGACTAGGAATAATGTTACTAGATTTCTCAATGATGTCCCATGAAGGATTTAGAGAAGCAACGATGTATCATAATTCTATTTTCTTTGACTGTTGTTTGTCGACTGTATTTTAAATTTGACGAGTCATAAGGGCTTAGTTTCTGCGATGTTCCAGGCTAAGGATTTAGAGGAGCAATGATGTCTCATGACCCATCTTTTACTTTGTTTGCTGTCTGTGGTTTGTCCTGACAAAAAGAATGGGGCAACTTGTGCCCTTAGTATGAGTTAATGACATTCCTTGTCTACGACTATCTGTTCTTGGCAAGTGGATGACCTTTCACACCTTGATTTATGTCATATCATGGTGTTTTTCTCCATTTGTAATAGTCCCACCCAATGATGATAAAGTGCAATACCTTTTGTGATACAATGAAATATTGAAGATTGCTAATACTAACATCTATCTCATGTCTTTCATTCTTTCTCGATCTTTCTTTTCGCACTAACAATTCTTCTCTCTTGCATTCTGATGGAGTCCTGTGACACAAAACATTATACATCATCCTACATCAACGTACATGTTAGAAAAATACATAGATATAGACATATTTCATATCTAGATCATCATGGCATAATAGATATTAATCATCAAATAATACATATCATAAGCATTCCATACATAAAGCAACTGTAAATACATGCATCACATTACATTTGTATACCATCACATGTAGCCGACATTATACATATAACATCATATTGCATCTCATAATTTCTAAATTGCATACATCACATAGAACCAACATTATCTCATTAGCTGCATAAACATCATAAAATACATATACTCATCCATCACATAGGCATATCATATAAACATCACATGTATAAATAAAGACTGCATAATCAACACATAGAAATGCATATCATGAGAATCACCGCCAAAATCATATATATATCTCGCTCAACTGTGTCACATCACAATGTCATAATGTATCAATAATACATGGAGACTCGCAGGCTATAAGATCAAAATACAATATCTCGATACATCTCAAGAAGTAACCCTATCCTGAACTTCCACTGCTATCATGCCTGGAGTGTGTGGAGGAATGATGATGGGAACTCAATGACCTGTGAGCTTAGGGAGGTCTGTCATATGGACCTGCTCTGCGTGGCTGCTCCAACCCCTCTGTGCTAACTATCCTACTATGGGTCTTGGTCTGGGACCTGCTACTATGTGCCTCTGAGAAACTGACAACCTGTCTCTTTGGTGGAACCTCTGCCTCATATAGACCCCAATAGTATCTCTCTCTCTCCCCAACTCTGACTAGCTCTTTGGAAAAAGTGGCTGATGGTCCCATGCACAATGCCCTGAGCTCTGTAAATCTCTGCTTAGTCTCCTATCTCTGAGCTATGGCCCAATCCCTATCCATCACTGCTTTGTCCCTCTCCATCTGATACACATCCCTCTCGACCATCAGAACTCTCATCTGCTCCTCCAAGGATGCAACCTAAGCATGTAATGTATCGGTGTCTGGATCCTCTGCCCCTGTATCATCCTATCTATCCCTCACTCTCCCATCCTCCTCCTCATCCAACTCCTCTAGGATCTAATCCTGAATCTCTCTCTTGTGATCATCATCTCCCTCATCATCCTCCTGGTAGCCACCCAACAAACCCAGAGCATCAATATCTGCCTCCTCTCTGCCTGCCTCCTTGGTACCTATCTCCTCCTCTATCGGGATGTCTGGAATAGCAACCTCTGTGGGATGCACCTCCTCTCCACCTCTCGCAATATCCTCCTCTCCACCTCTCACAATATCCTCCTTCCCTCCTCTCCCAATGTCTAGCATGGCCACATCCTCCTCTCCTCCTCCCTCCTCGCGGATTGGTGACAATGGTGGCCCTCGTCCCCTCCAACTGCGTCTTCCTCTCCTGCCTCCACGCTGTCCACCTCGGCCATCATCTCCTCCATCACCACGGCCTCCACTACCTCTCTGACCTCTCCCTCTATCGCACCTGCCTCATGGGCTTGTCCCTTGCCACTCTACCAGCATTGGCTGCTCTGGATCTATCAAGGGGATCAACCTGTGAACTGCCCACCACTGGTTGTACTCCGTTGTGGTCCCTGGGTCTGCTGGACCATCCCTCCATCCCCATGGAAGTGCCTATAGTGCATCAATATCTGCCTCTATTGTGGCCACTGGAATCTCTGGACACCATAGGGGGACCTCTCGCGAGGATCTCACAAACTCTGCATGTCCTCTAGGCACACCTTGCACCTCTCCAAACTACCGCAGGACATGATCTGGCAACTGGCGCTCTATGATATGGACATGGGATATTGTCTGCCCAACCAGGAACTATGCCTATCTACAAAATGGCAAATGCTCATCCTCATCTGACCACTCATCACATCCCAAGTATGGTCTCCATGTAAACTACTGCATGGTGTCTATGGCATGTTTGAAGTAACCCATATCTCCAATGTGGTGTTGAGTGTTCGCCCCCACATAACGGAAGGCATAAGGAGCTCCATGTGGAAGATCAATTGTCGCAGGTGGCCGAAAAATGGCAATGTGCTCCCATGCCCATACCATCAGGAGCGTGGTACCACAACTCATCGACTGTGCCTCTCAACAGGAAATATCATGCAAGTGAAAGTATAACATCCTGAGCACACAGGACTCCAAGCATATACCACTCGACACTCAAGCATGCCTACTAGCATCTCCCCCCACCCCATGGGATAGCCATGACCTCGGTGGTCAAGAAGTACTATCCCGCCTATCAATATACATAATAGACAGTCTAGCTGTCTATACCTCTACACCAACACCCGCCACCTAATCTCATAATCATCAAATCCTAACTGCCTAATGTCAGCATGGGGGTAGTATCTACACATCTCAGTTGTACCCCTCTCGGTATCATATGTCACCCGTGTGCCCCTAATGGGAAGTCTGAGGATCCTATAGATATCCTCTAAGGTAACCGTGGCCTCTCCAGTCGGTAGGTGGAAGGATGATGTCTCCGAGTGCCACCACTCACACAAAGCTGTTAGTAATCCCTGATTCACCCAAATATGGGGCATGTAT